>CAJNJA010016982.1:0-10940 GCA_905231915.1 Symbiodinium necroappetens | reverse complement strand
TGAGGTAATGAACGAAGCTCCCTCAGGAGGAGCTTTCGTGATCAAATGAAGCGGAGATGTCGGCATGCGAAGAAGCATTCTGGAATATGGGCTGGTGCAGCGTTCATCTTGAGTGCAGAATTTTGTAAGCACTACCTGGACGCATCGTGGAGGACATTGAAACCCAATTCTACTTGTCAGGGCCGCGCAAGGCGGCAGGCAACCGCTCCAAGCAGCACCTTTGCATCAGTTGTCCTTGCCACAATGTTTCTCGCACTTCGAACGGTTCTGCCTCGATTGCAGCGAAGAATGGGTTGAAGCGCTGCCTGAAGCAATCCAGGTTGCATGTCAGGGACAGCGCGCCAATTCCTTTTTTGAAGCTGTGTCTTGTGTCGCGAACACCTCCGTATCTGGGGTGCTGGCATGTTGAACATGGCAAGATTTGGGAGAGCCTCGAAGCATGTCCCAAAGCAGATAGCCGAAGACATGAGAATCAGCTAACGTCAAGAAGAAGCTCCACATCCTAGCCTTCGGAGCCATGGCTCCTTCAAGCAATCCCCAAGCCTTCATGCCACGCATTGATCAGTCGAGTCTTGTCTTGGAATTCAAAGCGTCCAGCGCTCACACCTGATGATCATAGCAGTAGCCCAACCTCAGCCAGCCAGAGAGTTTCAAGGACTGTGGAATCCGACAAAACCATGGAGGACTACTACTACAACTGTGACGCCGTGGAACAGTGAATGAACAAAGGCCAGCAAACCAACATCAGCTCCACAGCTAGGGGGTTCAAACAACTATACCTGAGACAAAGACTTCGGCAGCAGGCCAATTACGAAGATGAACAATCCGGTGCCTGGTAGCAGCTGTGTGACCCATCAGCATGGCAGGCCTATGCACGCACTTGTGCGCCGCAACGAGGAAGCGGCGGCGAAGCTCGGCTTTGCTCTGCTTTGCCAGAATGGGCAAAGCGAAAGGCAGCAGGGCCTTGGCACTTGCTGGACCATGTCTCTCCTCTCATCCAGAGCCCGCGACTCGCGCAGGGGTTTTGTGGGGCCCACGCCATTGCAAAAGTCAGAGCAGACAAAAACCATGTCGGAGCATTCCACACCTGCACAACAGCACGCCTCCGCCTGTCATGCAGCGCAGACAGCTATCTCGCCTCGGCGTGCATGGGAAACCATGCTTGCAGCATCCCCGCTGAAAGAAAGCCGTGCCTGTCATGCAGCTGCCTATGCAGTCGGCTGAAGACAAGTTAGGCTTTGCAGTGGGGGCAGTCGCTCTCATCTCTCTGGGCGAACTCTTCCTAGCACGTACAAGGCTCAGCTCATTTCTCGCATTTGGTGTGCGACAATACCCGCAGCAGTCATCGTGAAAACATGCTGAGAGAGGCCATATGGCTGTAGGCCACCCGTTGAACGTCACATCTGCGTACAGGAACACCGGCCTTGATCTCCCAAACGCCCACCAACATGTGCTCCTTGTGGGCGGCATGTCCGACCGTCTGAGACTTTGACGAAAACAGCAGCAAGACCAAGAGGTGGAGTGGAAAGTAGCCAAAGACCTCTGATGTCAGACAGTTGTGCCACGTCACACATGAAAGCCACTTGGAACAGGCCAGGCAGAACGAAGCACCAAAATTCCAAAACTGTGATTGGGAGTCTAAAAACGTCCGGTTTTTCGAACCGGCGTGGCCATGCAAGGATTGATGGTTGAGGTCGCAGCGCGCTGGAGAATCCACTTCGGTGCCGGCCTGAGGCAAGCAGCGACTCCGGGTAGACAGGCTTCCACTTTGCACTCTCGCAAAGCAAACTTTACGGGCACGCGACGAGATCTGGTATGAGGACCAAGCCTGGCACTAATTTCAGCGACTCTTTGAGTCTCCAGCCAAGCGTGCACGTGTGGCGGCGCGTACCAGCACGCCAAGTGTCATGCCAGTAACTTCTATACATGTTGCAGCATGCTGCAACGAAGGGGAGAAGTCAGAATTATTTCTAAGTACATCCCCGCTAGACAACAGGAAACACAAATACGCTACCTTCGTCCATCACATATGCAAAAGCTCCATGATTTAAAGTTGCTCCTGCAATGTCTTCGCCCGGGCCAAGCCAGCAGTACTGCTTGGCGCCTTGTTGCTCAAAGTATGGGCTCGTAACCTGCTGCAGCCGTTCCTTGGGAAGGGCTCCAACTTTGACTGAAAATGGCTTGCCAAACTGCATCAAGATGTCACTGCTTGCGCTCGTAGCCACATGCAACAGACAGACTTCATCGCCGTTGCAGTATGCAAAGCCTCCATAGAGCAGAAGCTGACCCAGAAGTTGAAGGTTTCGATCCCAAAGGCCATCGCAACTTTGCAAGCGTCGTGAGTAGCTCATTTGAGAACCTTGGCACGGATATATCCAGAAAGCACTCGTAGCCTCTTTCGGGACCAGATGAATACTTTCGTATCTCCCATTGACCTCGTACCTGGGCGAGGTCTGTAACACCAGAGTCGAGCCGAAAATCTCCGACAACTTACCGGCATCACACTTGGAAGTCGCCGCAAGGTCCAACCACAGAGAGAGCTCGTTGTGCGTGTCGACATGTTGGAGACTTTGGATTGTTGCCGTCAAGTTCGCATGCAAAGGAAGCAGCCTCAATGTGGGACACGACTGCGGAAACTCGCCGGGGTCGTGATATGTCCGAGCAAATCGATCACTGATAACACTCCAATTTCCTTTTGTGTCAACAGTTTCGAAGGCAACCAACGTAGGCTCATTGCCTTCATTGCTGATTCGAGCCACAAAGTCACAAAGTGGGGTCAACGTATTCAGCGATTTGTCCATAGCTTGCAGGGATGCCTTGATCAAATGTTCGGGCACGTCTCTTCCAGTCTGTTCAGCTCGATGTCGTATACGCTGGCGAATTGTTTGTTCGGAAGCTGTGATGTAGAAGATTGAGATTCTATAGTTGGGGTGTGTCTCACGGATTCGTCGAAAAGCCTTCTGGTAAAAGTCAGCATCTCTCAATGAACCGTCCACCCAAATGTTCTGCTGCTTCTCCATTGCTGCAGCTTGCGAAACCTCGACCATGAAGGAGGACTCGAGGTGACAAAGGGTGCCGGCCTTGTCCCGATCACGGGCCACGTAGTCAGGCCACTCAGGCATCATCATTTTGAAGGCGTCAGGATCGATGTGGACAATGTTCTCCAAAGGAAAAAAGCCATTCTGAGACATCCACGACAGGGTATAGCCCTGGGCCGTGCTTGTACGATTACTCTTATGAGTGTTGGGTCGAGTGAACTCTGGGAGGGTTGAGTGGTGGCCCAAGAATGGCAAAGACGCTGTTTAGACTAATCGTCGGCTCCCCAAGAAGGCCAACACCAATCCGCTTTAAACCTCCCGAGCACCTGCCAGAACAGCATCCAAATCTCCCCCCGGTTCGGTCGAAATTCGTGTTCTGGGTTGAAGCAGGGCCAGTGCTGGACAACTCGCGATCAGAATTTTCAATGGGCCGTACACAGGGGTGATTCGGTTAAACAAGAGCAACGACGACCTACTCCGAACATTCACTGAACTCTACTTGCATGTGCCCGCGCTAGTGCAGCGGCCCCATGCACATGACCCAAGGATTTGAGGAGTAGTCCAGTCAGGGAGCCTTGCCAACACCCATAGGGCCACATGTATAGACCAACCAGGGTGCTGGCTGTGCCACAGCTCTCGAAATCACACCCTTGATGGCCTCATCCTGCCAGGCTTGGCGCCTCCTGGTGTAGTTGACATGGTAGGAGTAATCACAGAGCTCACGGAATTTGGCAAAAGGCCCATAGAAGGTCAAGTGATTCGTCCCGTAATTCTCGCTGGTCGACGACATGAAGTCGTAGTCGACAGGAGGTACGAAACCAGAGTCGCAGCCCAGCCCTTAATTGCACAAGCGGCTTCTCTCTGCATCCCGACAGTACAACACGACACGGCAACTGGTGTCTGCTCAGCGTCTTCAACAAAACCGAACGGATGCAGTCTCACGAGCACTCTAGCTCAGGTTCCTCTTTAACACATACAGGTCGAGCATCGGAGCTTCTTCACCAGCGATTGCAATATGTGACTTGCTGGACCATATGCCACAGCAGCAGCAAATTCCTGCATGGTGACAGAACCTTCCGGACTCTTCGGGATGGATTCCTCGGGTAAGCGTCAAAATGCAAGGCTGGGCAGAACAAAGTAGCCAATGTCGAAAGCCATGCTCCATACCAGCCGGCAACACTCACAACTTATCTGACTGAAGCAGTCGGCTCGCATATGACTCACACTCACAACGAGCTCTGTACACAAGTCTATAGCTGCCTGATGCTGTCTGCCGTCTCAAGTTTTGCAGGTTCTCTTAAAGCAAAGCTTCGTACAACCGCTTCAGCTCACCTTCCTGCAAGTCATTGAATCCAAGTCTGCCAACGATCTCCTGCAAATGCTCCAGCTTCATGTCCTCATTGGAGAGCATGCTACGCATCTGTGGTTTCGAGTTGACGGATACAGCATTGAGGCAACCATCCCAGGAACGGACTAGTCTAACCCTCACCCTGTTGTGGCAGCTGAGCGGCATACTCGTATGCACCATGGGCTGTCGTATTCCTGTCTCGCATCGACAAACATGCTAGGAGACGGAAGCAAGAAGAAGTGGTTATGCTTCGCCAAGATGCGTCCGGCGAGTGCCGTTGATGACTGCCTCTTGGTAGAAATGGCGAACAAGCTCCATGGCTTCATCGCTACCGCCGTCTGACAACGTGGACAAGTCTTCGAAGGATGAAACTCGGAAGGAAGCCATCGTCTTGCTTCTTTTTGCAAAAGCTTTTGCAAAGGAATCCTGCCAGGTCATGGGACTTTCAAACCTCAATAAAGATGAGTGTGACTTCGAGCTGCCTTCCCGTCATCGATATCATTGTCGTCGCAGTGGCATGCCAAAGCTTGTGAGCAGCCCATGCCGAAGCAGCCTTGCAGCTTGTCACTGCCGTTCTCTGCTTGATTGAGCATCTTACCACTTTACGCCTCATCTTTCATCTGGTGACCTAGTCTGCCCCTTGCCACCCCGCCGTGCGCACGCGCACGCCGCTACATCCTTGGTCCATATCTCCCGCGCTGTGTTACCTCACTCCCTATGGTCGCCGACGCGGCATCTCTCACGTGACGTACCGTACGCCCTCAATATCCCTCAATCCTCACCCTCTTAGTTTCTGGTGGTCCCGCTTGCTCACTTCTTCCGGAAACAACACTTCCTTGATCCCAACGAGCCTATCGGTCCGCGGCGGCTTGCTGGGACACGACGCCGCAACCGGCACAGGAAAGGACACCCATGTCCGTCGTCGTTTGACGACAGCGGCAAATTGCTTGGCAGTCTCGAACTCGTTGAAAACGATCTGTGGTAATCAACTAAAGCTTATCGTGTTCTTGATATCTATGTGCCCCCTACACGACACTAGTCTCTGACACGGAAGCTGCAAAGTCAAGCATGGTTTTGACGTCTACAGAAAGTGCTCTAGACTACTGCTTAACACATGTTTCAGTCTGCTGGCGCTCACTGCCAACCAGGGCATCTGTTCCTATCCAAGGCCGCAGCGTGCCCAACAACTTGGGACTTGCAGCCCGTTCAGCATTTTCGGTTGTCGTGTATGCCTCGCTGATGAGAATGGAGATGCATGAAGTATGAAATTCAATCGGCCATGGCTCCAAGGGCCAAGCTGCAACATAACCACTCAATGCGAAGAAGGCCCCAACCTCGCAAGCTGCCAGAAGGAACTCCCAGTCCCCTAGTCTGGCTGCATCCACACTGCCAGCCACAGGTAGCCACATCGTCCGTGACAGGAGGCACGCCTTTCAACGTCAAGCTTCTGAGGAAACGACCACCACGTTGATCTGCGAGATGGCCTCAGCCATGAATTGCGGGCATGATCCAAAAGGCAGTTTGTTGGAGAAGCAGGATGGGAAATGATTCCCCCCCCCACCGCCGCAGGAATTACCTGTAGCCTAAAGAGCACGAAGCGCCCGCCAGGCCTTGAATGCGAATTGGCTGGGCGCTGCAAAGGAAATGAAATGGCCGCACCTGGGCCGTGCGTCAGTGCGTCTTCAGGTCGGCGACAGCCATTCTCCGTAGGAAATGCCATGTCATCAATGGACCAAGTCGCACAATGTAGGCAATCAGAAAGAAGCGAATGGCATCAAATGCGGTGATCCGCACCTCCCAATGGGTTTCTCGTCTGTAGAAACGTGCAAAAGTGACCGACCCTGGCCTTCTTTGGCTTCGGAGGTGGTGCTTCAGTTTCAGCCTCTGCTTCGGCGGCCCTGATCATGGAAGACCTTGTGCAAGAACACGGCGGGTTCCAGCTATGGAGGGCTGGGCCCAAGTGCATGACCGCAAGTTTTTGTTCACCGGTTTCATGACCTTGACAAAGCCGTCACGTCCGCCCTTTACAAAATGAGCTACGCTGTATGCTTCCGTTTTATCTTTCCAGTTCGGGGTTGGGCAACAACGGCGCCATTGAGGGCAGCAGCTCCACACTGCAGCTTCCGCACAAGGCACGTTACCGCAATTTTTCATGCGATGCTCGTATTGGCAACTGCCCGTCTGTAGGCCTCTGGTCCACCGTTGGCTTGGCCGAGAATCTGCGCATCACTCAAGTTTCACGTGCGAAAAAAGCACCATGTTTTCTGTGCCGTCTTCAAATCGTGAGCACCCAGTGTGTTTGTGGTGCACATGTGCTGTGAAACTGGTCGGCCTGAGGCGTGCGGCTGCGCAGCTTCGTAGTCTCGCCGCTGCCACTGCTTGGCAAAGCAAAGGTCCTTCAATGAAGCATGCAGCACAAGTGTGCTCAGGGCACCAATGTCGATCACTGGATACGCCTGTTCGCAAGCGAAGTCAAAGCCTGCACGACTCCAAACAAGTGTTTCCAACAATCCGTCCCAACATCGATCTCACTAAGGTCCAAGCCACGGCGGCAACTGCCCAAGCACAGCAGTGCAACATTTTTTGGGGCCATGCAGGCCTGTGGAAGCAAGCGCGTGCCATGAGGATATGCTTGCTCAATATGATGCAATTTGGAACTCAGGCAACAGCGTCCCTCTTGAGGAGCCCGTGCGAGTCATGGCGCTTCTAAAGCCAGCCAAAAATTGGCTTGGCACACAATGGGGCACGAGGAGTCGGAACATTGACGATGCATCCGTGCCACATGGCATCGACGGGCCGCTCTCCTCCTGCGACATTTCGCCTGTTGCGAAGGGCTGGTCGCTTCTACCCATGCGGCTTTACACTTTACACTTCACCAACGCACCAGTCTCCTCAACATCTCCCAACAGTTCATTGACGGCCCGTCATCAAATCTGAGCACCATTCCGCCTTAGCCTGTTGGCCACTGCCAACTTTGTGTATGTTGGACCGGCACTTGTCCCGGTCACAAAAAAAGGGGTGGAATTTGTTTAAGTTTTGGATGGGGCTTGTGGTTTTGGCTTCCCTGGATCCCGTTATGTACCGCAAAAGGTGCAAATCTGGTCCTTGCATCCTGTTATTTACACAGGATGCTCGCTGCGCAAAGTCTTTCGCTGCGGTGCGGTGTATACTTTACAGAATGCTCTACGTTCTGGAAGCATGACTCATTCGTTGTAAATATAACGAGACGGACCGCCCTTTCTTGCGGAAAACCTTGAATCGCAGCAGTATTTGGACACGCTTTGGAGTTCCTTTTTTGATTCCGCGAGCCAAAGTGGGCAAGCATAAGTCTGGTGTTCACGAAGCGCGCTAGCAATGCGATGCTAAAGTACAGACATTATACACGGCACACTGTTCGCCGTTTACTACCTATTATATCTGGATTATTATGTTCCGACATGTGAAGCGCATTTGCCCGATCAGCGACAAATGAGGCAAATGGATTTGCTTGTTGCTGCTATTACTTGGCGAATGAGCGTTACATATTTGCCGCATGCCGGTTCTTCTCATGAAGAGCTGTGCCGCAGTGCCCTGTCTTTGAACAACTCCACTGCGTTTTAGCGGATTCACAACAATTGGGGCAAGCAACCGTTCTTGGAGGCGACTTCAACACACAACTGAAGGCCGGCAAACGTGTCCAGATGCTGCGATTGCATATTGCAAATGATACGACTCACCATGATAGTTGGACATTTTGCAGTCGATGGGCGTGATAAAACAAATTGTTGTCATATTACATAGCCGGAACATATGTCGGATGTGTGCTGGGCCAACGACGGATCTCGTAAATTTTTTGCTTCCTACTCTGCTGGTACTGGGTTCCGATAGGTCTGTTGACAAAGCTCTGGTGTTGCATCCCTGGCTGACTGTTTGCTGCGGGCCGCGGCTTCTTTGTCCGGTGTTCTTTCGGGTGCCTTTCTCTTCGTTTGCAGCTGCGTGTCCATCTTGTCGTCGTTGAATTTCATGAACTCCTTGTCGAAATCAGTAGACAATCCTGCCACTGTACGCCTTTTGAGCTGGCTTCCCCTACTGCGCCTGAACCCTTGTATTGTTCGTGCCGCTCAAAGGCTTTGGGCCCAGGTTTTTGGGGCTTGTCTGCTGGAATACCACTTGCGTGTCAGGCCACTTTAAAGCATCCGTCTGAACACTGGATAGCCAAGTGTTTTTCTTTTCCAGACCTAACTGAGCCAACACTGTGTTGTCGTAGGGTCCTGGGATTAACGAAGAGACTCGTCAATTCGGGGTCATGGTTCGAAAAGTGTGCTCGAGCGCCTTCGCTTCGGCCCACAAAAACAATGGGTCCTCGCGCAGGTGGTAGCTGGCACCCGGCTGTGTGCAACAAGTCTCAACAGTAGATCGCGCACAGCTAGGGCTAAAGCCCGCGCGAGCCGCCCCAGGCTTGCGAATGGAACCACGCGTCCTACGGCAATTGCAGTGACGAGAAGAACTGGCGTGCAAGCGCGGGCAAGGAGGGTCGCGACGTCTGCGAATGCCAACGTGGCATCCTCAGCGATGCAGAGCCTTACCGAGACCCGGGTGCCGGGCGAGGAGAACCGAGTTGGAAGAAACAAGAAAACACGGCGGAGGCTGATGAGCAACACGGCTCCAAGCGCGGCTGGTGCATCGGGCCCAAGATCAAACACGGACAGCAGGGTTTAGCAAGGCACCCGCCTTCTAAAAACTTCATCATCAACGGTAGGTTTCTCTAATGGTGGGTTTCTCCATTGCAGCGTGCAGCACGAGTTGACATGAGACGCAATCAGCACCTACTTTCCCACCCCATTGCTATAGGCAGGCCGGTTCCGTTACCGGCTGATTGCATTGGAGTCCGCCAGCAGGTTGCCCGTAGTCCGCACTGTCAGCTCCGTCCCCCCGCGGTCATAAAAAACGCGTGGGAGAAAAAACACGCACCTGTGAAAACATTGTGTGTGCAATTAACCCAAAAGCGTGAAAGAAAAAAAATATATGCTACCACATTCAAAACCTATCTCGAAGCCTCTTCTTGTGCTTGAAGTGTTGTTTTGTGACTCGTCGCACAGTGAAACTCCGCATGAAACTCTCTTTGTGCGAAACTCGCTGCATTTTCAGATTCATTTCCTCGGACGAAACATATTCCACATTTCTTGCAAATCTTCATACACATCGGCCGCAAATGTGCTTACACATTCAGCACATTCACCGCGTCTCTTCTCGAAGTGCTCACCGACGATTTCACGTAGAGGACCTAGAACCCTAGATACTAAAAAAAAGCATGCTTAGCACGGTGACGCCTGCTACACGTCGCTGACGCCCTGCACGACAGCGACGTGCTATCCTTGCAACCCTGCTAGACCATGCCAGAGTCACAGTGCGAACGATGGGCTTTTTAAATTCAGGCATGCTCAACAGACCACGCATGATGCGGGGATTCCAGCCTATGTGTCCTACCTGGCTATGAGATGTCACCTGGATTACGTAGATCTGCTGTCACGCAATCAAGCTCTCAAGCAGCAACACAGCTGAACAGTGTCACGGTATGCAGCGGCGATGATGGCGGGAGTCTTACCCACACCGGGACAGCCCAGCATCATGACCGCCGTTGTCATGAGGAGAGGGTACACGTACTCGAGGATGTGACCGTGCAGGGCTGCGTTCAAACTGACTGTTGTCAGAGGAAACTCGGTCATGCTGACGGCTCCGCTCAATCCGCTGCTTTTGTTTTGCGCCATATTTCTCATCTTCGTCTCTTGCTATCCTTCAATGAGTGTGCCTGACTCCGGTCTAATGAACGACAATATGCTCGTTGCGGGAGTCGCGCTCGGGAGCCTGGTCGTTTATGAACTGGATGTCCTTCGCGAGTTCATCGTTCTCGTGAGCCTAGTTGCTTGGTGACGATGAACTTCTTCGAAGAGTCACCGGGGGCTTGTCCCCCAACATGTGCTGGCGAATGTGATAGCATGGCAGTTTGCCAAGGAACAGCATCATGGTTTTCTTCGCAGCGCAAGTCTTGTGCGGAAGTGGGGAACGGCCTGCGGTGGCTTCTGCGACTTGCTTTGCTGCTTCGCGAGATACATAATCTTGAAAACATCAACCAGACCATGTTTTGGTTACATACGATCACTTCCACCGTGGCAGAAGCAGGTATGGCTGTCCTGACGCGTATGGCTTCAGGAAGATCGCCCAAACGCCCGCTGCACGACTTTTCCAAAAATGGAGGTACTTTTCTTTTTCCCCACGGACTTTTCGGGCGATCCACGCGCGGTCCCAGTGCACCTGCGAGCTACACGGCATTGCAACGTGGCTGCAGCGGTTCAGCGGGCCGGCAGGCAGTCGTGCAGGACGTCCCGCAGATGCGGTGCCTGCGCGCCAGGCATGGGGGCATGGACTGGCGGCGTCCCGAGCAAAGTGGCAGCAAGCGTGTTTTGCACAGCCACACTGAGCAGGCCCCACCACCGCCTGTACCATCCCTGGGTGGCAGCTCCTCGGAGCGGAAGGTTCGCGAACGGACGAGCTGTGCGACGAGGCGGAGCGACTCG
>CAJNJA010016981.1:0-11145 GCA_905231915.1 Symbiodinium necroappetens | reverse complement strand
CCCCCCCACCCCTCCCTATCGAAGGGATCTCCTCTCACTTGAATCAGCGGAACACCCTTACCCTTTACAGCAGCGAACGCTGGGCTTGGGACCGGCGTTTGCTTCTGAGTCCCCGTGCTGCCGAAGCATTTCTGCCTGCGTGCTGCGGGCTTTCTCATTGCCGGAACCGCTCGACTGCCGCTGCCTTTGCTTTTCGCACTGCCGGCTGCCCAGTCGTATAGGCCAGACCCATGGTAGGCCAATACCACTATACCTATGCATGGGGGCGGATTGTAGGTCATGTTTCTTTATGGCATTTTTTACACAGTCTTCCGTGGCATCCAACATCGCCAAACTGGCCGATCCCACGCAGACATCCAACGCCAGGAGATGCCCTGCGACAAAAAGACACAGAGGGATCTTGAGGCCCTGCAACTGTGGCATGTAACCAAGCAAACCAGCAAGCGCAGAGGGAGCTCCACCGCAAGAAAGAGCGGGGCCTGACGAGCACTGACAAGACAAAGGGCATTTCCCACCAGTTCGCCGAACAAAAGCACCCAGCAACAGAAAATGCTCCGCGGAATCTAAACACGTGCATGTTCGAATTCCCTGCTTAACTTGCGGCAACAGGAAAACCTTGCCACAACTAATTTACGAGGTTGCATGCCGAGGGCAGTGCTCACATCCGTAGCCAGGTCCAGGCAACCGGGTTCCCTCCAAACTTTTGCGAGAGAGTGAGCGAGCGAGCTCCGGACAATGACTTTTTAGTGCTGTCGCAGAGCTGTTCTTTGATCACATTGGAGCTTTTACGACGGTGGTCTGCCAATTTGTGTGGTTTGGTTTCATACCGAAACGCGGTCCTAGAGCCAGAGGGCATGCAGCATGAAGAAAATCAGAGGAAGAAGAAGCGCAGCCCAATGACGAATTCTAATTGCTAGCACACTGCTTCTGTTGGAAGGCTTCCTTATTTGGCTGCTGTGTCTCTCACAAGGGGCTCTGCACTCTTGTTGATGCGTTTGTGTGCCAAATTTCATGTGTGTTATCAATACTCGAGACAGTTAGTTGCTTTTGAAGTCATCTGTTGCTGTTAGTGGGCAGCCTATCTGGCTGCCCAGATCTGCCGCCGGTCCCGGCGTGGAGGGGCGGAGGGGGCCCAGATGGGCTGCAGACAGCTTCTAGCGGCGTGGCAAGTCCACATTCCCTTCGCCGAAGTCATCTAATCAGTTGAGAACAAGCCGAAAGAAGCGTTCGCGGACACGCGCAGGTCCCGTGAGAGTGGTGCTTATGTGCCGCAAGGAAGACAGAGACAGGATTTAACTTGAGTTTTGTTGTCGCTTTTGCTTCATGTAGCGTGCGATGCTTGGAACGAGGAAGCCGGTGGGTACGGAGAAGCTTCCCATCTGGAGCAGGACCTCTTTATGCTTAGCTGCATGTAGCTTTCGGCCTGCGGGTGCCTGCAGGCTTGTCGGCAGCCGGGGTCGAGCAAAAGTTGAAGTTGGTGTCATAGCTGCGTCCAACCCGCCTGCCATGCACGCTGCTTGGTTGCTTAGTTAATTGAATCCTTGTGGTGTCAGTTTTTCATGTGAAACAAGACGCAAGACTATCCAAAGCTGAGGAGCAAGAGAGACAGAGAAACCAGCTACGCACATGCACGCACACACACACACACACACATATATATATATATACACATATACACAGAGAGAGAAAGCAGCAAGAAGTGCGCCCTGCCATGCCGGGTCATGTACTCACTGCGGGACCGCGACTTAACTCCATTGACGGAGGGAGCCGCAGCATCCCAGGCCGCCAAGGTAGAGCCATGGCTGGCAGCCTTGTCCGGGAAGGACGAGAGGGCACCAGAAGCCGCACGGTCAAGGCCTGCGTGTATGCCAGCCGCTCACCTGTATGGTAAGGCAAAGGGGCGTCGTGATGAAGTACCGCCATTGGCCACTCCCACACCGCGGTCAAGCAGCTCGACGTCTGCCAGACAGCTTGGTGAGAGGGATGCTGACAAGGGCACACAGCATGCAGGCGAGTTCGAACAACTGAAAGCACAGCATGCCGAGCTTAGGGCATCCTACAAGGAATTGAAGAGTCGGTTTGATAAACGCGGCCTGGAGATATCCAGGCTTCATGACAGGATTCGAAGGTTGGAGAAATCTGCCCAGACGACAGTCCAAGAGAAGAAAGAACCCGTTGAAAGAGGATCAAGCATATTGCTTTGTCGACAAGCCTGCTGCATTCCTTTGATTCGTTTGGAGAAGGCTGGGCTTAACGTAGAAGCCGTGCAAGACTTGGATGCTAAGTGGGCGGGCTATGTCTTCAGTGTGCTGACCGTGCAAGCCAAGTCGTCTGGAATGACCTTGTATGAAATCTTTCGGAAACATACCGATGCGCACGGACGGATCGGTGAATCTGCATTCAGAAACTTGATTCGCCAGTTCATTCCAACCATGTCGGAGGAACGATTGACGCGATTATTCTATTTTGCAGACACAGATGGTTCTGGCATGCTGAACCTTCTGGAGTTTCTCCGGCTGTTTGGCTTTGACATGGATGGGAAGATGGGTGAGGAGTACTTTGAGCATGTGATGGTGCGAATACAGAAGGCTGTCTCCAAGAACGGTGGCTTTATGAACGTGCTGAAGCTGAGTGACAAATACTTGAATGCAAGTTGCAGCCGACAGCGGCTGCTGGATGCGATCAGTCCAATTACTCCCTCCTTGACAAGGGCCGAGATCTATGAGACCACGGCGCGATTCCTTATTCCAACCTCCGGTGAAGTCAACGTAAGAGACTTCAGCGATGCAATGGAGCTCTGTGCGTCTTCAGCATTTGTGAGCGAAGATTGGGTGCACAAGCTCTTCAAGCAGGTTTCGACAACAATTCAGAAGCAGCACAACTTGAAGGCCATGCTCAAATCATTGGGCCCGAACGGCACGCTTGGGCGGGAGGATTTGCGAACTTTTCTGCGCCAGTTCCAGCCAAACCTATGTGACAGCCACATCAACAGAGTCTTCGGATTCTTGAGCGCGAGCTGTCCCACCGGATCAGGAAGCATTACTGTGCATCACTTGCTGGACACGGTTTGCCGACCCACGCTTGGACCCGTCGTCGGTGCAGAGCAGTCACGGCTCCCGCTTGAGGACACCTCTCGCTTAACGGTGCAGCTTGCGCAGCTGTGTGGAGGATTAGAACAAGCTTTCGATCACCTCAACCCATGCTTGCTGTACCAAGAGTTTTGCACCTCTCTGCAATCGCTTGGCTTCAGCAGTGCCTTTGATTTCGAGAAGATTTTCTCTGTCCTAGATGTGCATCGCAGCGGCCGTGTGTCCAAGTCTTTGTTCCTGTCAGTCTTGGAACGCTTTGTTCGCCCGGAGACAGAGAGGTCTGAGACCGAGGAGCACGGATCCCCCGCGCCGGTGTCGTCCAGCTCGACACGAAAGCCTTTGGAGGCAGATCGAGTGGCAGATGAATTAGCTGACAGATTGCAATATTTGCGGGAGAGCTTTCAGGCACGTAAAAATGTCGGCAAGAACCCAACAGTTTCTGCGGCAGTCCATGAAGAACTATTGCATGAGCTGCAACGTGGCGTAAATCGTCTTCTGGTCCTCGAATCTGAACTGCAATATCGTCAGCGACAAGAAGAGCGCGATGAGATCCATATGAGAAGAGGACTTGTGGACCAGTTGCGAGACCTGGAAACTGCGCATGCACGTCTTATGGCCAAGCTCAAGGTGCAGGCAGAAACGATTTCAGGCCTCAGCAGCGCGCAGAAGACAGCCACTTCTGCGACTTCGGATGCATGGGAAGCTGGGTACAGCCAAGGCATAGCAGAATATCAATCTCAGGTCGATGAGTTGCAGAAGGAGCTCGACATTGCAAAGCTAGAGAAGCTACGATTGCAAACGCAAATGTTGGAGAGGGAGCAGAAAGAGCAAAGTTCGAAAGTGAAGCTGAGCACAGGCGACATTCAGCTCTCTGCTGATGATTCGTCCAGCACAGCTCTCGTGATCACCGACGGGGATGATCGTGAAGATGCTAGAACCCGGGATGACGCAGAAGGTGTTCTGCGAGAAGCTCTGAGCTGGTTCGCACACGGTCGAAAGATTGATGCTCTGCTTTCACAAGTAAGAGGCATCTCTATTGCTGGCCGTTTCATTGTAAAGGAAGTAGCCACCGTGGAGGCCGATGCTATAACACTGGCATGCGCAGATGCTTTTAAGAAGCGAGAAGTGACACTCAAAACACCTATTGTAGACTGCGTGAAGACTCGCGCAAATTTCTTGCGGGAATGCTGTGTTTACACAGCTCTTTCAGATGTGGCAGAGGTTCAGGCCGTCATTCATTTTCCTGGTCTTACGGCCGGGTTGGCGTATTGTGTTATGGAACTCTTACATGGAAGATTGCTCTCGCAGCATTTGCAGAAGATCCGCGCAGGCCCGGCAAAGGGAATGGCAAGAAGAGTGGTAAGAAGGGTCTTGCAGGAGCTTTTGGAGTCAAGCGTTTAGGAGTTCAGGGGCTTGCCATGAAGCAGAATTGCTGAAGGTCTTCCTTCTTTTGGTTTGAGGACACAGAGACTCACCCAAAGCCCTAGGGACAAGGAACACGTTAAGAATCTAACTGTGGACTCCGGCATGGGCGGCAGCAGAGGCCTGCACTGCTCCACATTGAGAAAGTGAAAGGGGCTGCAGCCCTGATAGAAAAAGCTCAGAGCTCGACGAAGGACTTGTGTCAGAAGCACTGTTTCCAGCAGTGCGAATTGCCTAAACGCAGTAAATGGCGAAATGCTGCGGCACAATGCATAGTTGGGAAAGGAGAAATGAGCTCCAAATATCTGCCCCCGATGGGGCTCCTTGTCATCATCTTAATGGGCAGGCAGCCCCACAACAGTTATTGATTAGTGTGCAGTTCCTGTGGTTTGTTGCTGACTCCTGCCACTATTGACTTGGAGCTGTCAACACATCATTCGACCTAGAGAATTCTGAAGCTGCATCATCTTTCTGCCGGCACTCCGTGCTTGTGGCTGTGCGACACCTGCAATTAGGCTTTTTCTGGTCCCACTCTCGGAACACCATCGGTGGCTTGGGAATCAGTTTTACCCTCTACAGGAAACCCCAGCTCTCGAAACCCTGAACAGGTGCAGAAGAGCCATTTCCAGCACACGAAGCCGCCGACATCTGTGATGCGATGCTACATGGAATCGAAGCATGCCATGTACGAGGCGTCACCCACTTGGACTTGAAGCCGTCCGTGATTTGGGAGGTAGCACAGCCTGCAGGAGTGGTCGTGAAGATCTTGGATTTTGGCCTAGCCCGTCTCTCCAACTTGGCATTGCTTCCTCCAGACGCACGACAGTTCTGCAGGCCAGCTGGACATGAAGATGGGGTCAGCCCACGTCTGCACTTTGACGACATGCCGGAAGCATCGCAGCCACCCGCTACGGCCGGTACAGACTCTTGGCAGCGGCTTGCTCCATTTGCGAGCTTGACTGGGGTTGGGTCTCCATGGTACATGTCTCCGGCACGATGGTGCGGGCTCGCACAGAAACTGCAACAGCCGTCAAGCGCTCAGCCAGTTCTACACCTATGTAGGATATACTCCGGAGGAAATGTCTGGTTAGAGTGTGAAAACGGACAGGACGTCGTTGGTGTCAGCAAGGCCTGTGCAGGCTCATCTGCTGTCCAAGGTGCGAGATGTGCGGCACAGTTTCCAGAGGGATTGTATTTCGAGGTGCAAATTCGAAAATTATGGCCGACAGCGATGACAGCCCCCGGCACGGAATTGGGGACAGGACTCGCCGTGGGCTTCACGCCGATACCGCCGTCTGGGGTTCCTGCGCTTGCTGCTCGAGCTAAAGATTGGCCAGGCTGGGTAGTGGGGTATGACGGCAGATTCTTCAAGAACGGTGAACAGGTTGTGCCAACTTTGGATGCACCACAATTTGCACTGCTGGAGTTCCGCCGCCGGAGAGAAGCCAAGCTTGCTGCTGCCGGGACAGATGATGTAGACTGGCCAGCTGGGCCTTTGGGCTGGTCCTTCGCAGAGCTGCTACGAGATGATGTTCTCGGGGTGCTCGCGACTTCACAAAGCTTAGTAATATATGTAAACGGAAGGGTTGTCTCAATCATAGTTGCAGATGGAATTGGTGATCACGGCCCTCTGTACCCATTGATCGAAATCTGTGGCGTGACGAGGGAGCTGGCATTCTTCTCCAAACCTTCGGGCCCAGGTGGTGAAGAGGAACTGGATGAGCGATTCCGGACGAAAGACCGACAAGTCACAACAATTGAGAGTCTGGCTCCCCGGTCTTTGAGCCATTTTTCTGACGTGTATGCTGCTGCTGTAATCGCAATGCAGCTCTTCCAGAGTGATGTCCAGCCAGAAGCTGCGCCGCCTTTGGTCCAACTTCTGCTTGCGACCCAGATGTGGCTCGAAGATGGGCGGCCAGCCATTACCGACCACAATGGCATGCTCGTGGCTTTGAGTACCTGGGCAGTTGCTGTTTCTGAGCAGACCAGCATATCAGGTCGCCGACTGCCTGCTGAGATTGAGGAGGTCATACATCGCGTTTTCGAGTCCAGTGGTGCAGCCACCAACGCAGCCTCACAAATGATAAGAACAGCTGAGGAGTTCCGCTCTGCCCTGAACGAACGGACAGCTTGCAATCATGTCTCTCAAGAGTTCTTGCGAAGTCATGTTTCCCAACATGTCGCACCAACCTCAAGGAAGCGAGTTCCCACCAAAGGAATGCAGGAGTCTGGCGTTGATCTTTCAGATGAAGCAGAAGGCATGCGGTGGGACTTGACCCCCTGGACGCTGTCATCCTCGCACATCCGGCGTGTACTCGTAGTTTTGCAATCGCCGGACAGTTTGCACATTCGATCCGTGAGCATCGGGAGACTGGAAGCAAACGTCCCTGACGAGTTGCAGCTGCGATTCGCTGAGTGCTTTGAAGGTCCAACCAGCTCATGCCGTGAAGCACGAGAGGGTAGCTCAAGTTGTCATCGGGCTTTACCTCGGCTTTTATTTCGTGAAGACCCGCTGCCGACAGACATGTGCCCCGTGTCTATGAAACAGCTGCTAGAAGCCAATGCTACCGGCTTGTTGCTGCGATTCGTTCGGCATTTTGATCTACAGGCAGATCTCGAAGAAACTGGAGACTCCGACTTCTCTGGTCCGGCGGCTGCCAAAGTGATTGGGACGGCACTTCGTGGAAATGGAGCCCTCGAAGTGTTGAACGCAAGGAACCAGCATTTTGGTGATACCGGAGTCCAGCACATCAGCAAAGCATTGACACAAGGATGTCGGCTTTGTCGACTTGACCTGGCTCAAAATCGGATCACGCCAAGTGGTGCTCAGTTGTTGGCACAAGCGCTGATGAGTTCCGACTGCACAGTACAACACCTGGAGCTTTGCGGAAACGAATTCGGGTGCACCGGCACTGCATACATGGCCGATATGCTACAAGGGAATGCCACCTTAATTTTCCTGGGGCTTCAGCGGAATGCGATTGGTTCTAGTGGCGCCGTCAGCTTGGGAAGTGCTTTGGCGAAGAACTATTCCCTGCAAGAGCTTGACTTGGGACGAAACTGCGTAGGAGTTTCTGGCTCTGCGGCATTGGCAGCTGCCACACGCTCCAACTCGTCCTTGCAAAGCTTAAACTTGCAGGACAACCAGTTGGAAGTCATGGCCGGGACGAAGCTGGCCGAAGAGCTGAGTGCCGGTCTACAAAGGGATCTGGATGGCTTGTTGGATGCTTATCTGTCCAAGGCCACTATGCCGCGTCGATCTGTGAAACAACGCGATGGACCCGCAGGTAGTCGACTCGTTACTTTGAATTTGCGGCACAATGCTCTGGGTAGCTTGGGTGGAGCCGCCATTTTGGCAGCTCTCCAGTTCACCCGTACACAGCTGTCTGAACTCAATCTTGCTTGGAATGGTTTGGGCATGGAGACTGCAGCAGCTCTGGCAGGGCTGCTCGGAAATAACTCCATGTGCAGATTGACGAAACTCGATCTTCGAGACAATCGAGGCCTGGGCATTGGGGCAGAGCTGCCCAAAGCGCTGGGCGGCCTTGTGAGTCAAATGGCGAGCGCAAGTCCTGATGATGAAGGCAGCAAGACCCCACGGTCCGCTGGACGACGCTCCCTGAAACGAGACGAACCAGATCGTATATCTGAGGTTCAGCTCTCTGCACAACACCTTCGAAGCCTGAACTTGGCCAACACAGGCTTAGACAGCGAAGGAGCTCTCCTCCTTGCTCCGGCTTTAGCTTCCTTCTCCAAACTGGAGGAGCTGTACCTCTACAACAACATACACCTCGGTTGTGCCCCACGGACCGCTGAGCAAACCTTGGCCTCGCAGGATGAATGGCAAGACCGCAGCCTGAAGAAGAAACCTCCACTCATATCCGCTTCTGACGGCATTTGCCACCTGACTCGCTGCCTGCCTCCATGCCTGCTAAAGCTGGCGTTGGGCTCGTGCTCACTTGGTGCTGGCCTGACTGCAGACTTGCTGCAGGTTCTCACATCACATTCAACGTTGCAAGATCTGGGCCTCAGTGACAATGATTTGGGAAATGACGATGCCGGAGGTGAAGGACGCCTGCGCGGCAACATTTGTAGATTTGTCCAGTGCTCGCCGTGCCTGGTGAGGTTGGACCTGGCATTGAATGGATTGGGTGACGAGTGCGCTTTGAGCATCATGTCGGTGATGCAGGAAGACAAGCTTGTGAAAGTGAACTTCAGTGCCAACAACCTTTCCCAGAGCTTCAAGATGTTGTTGGAAGGGGTCTCGGCCGTGCAAGTCGCTGCTGCGGATGTCGACGCTCCCCTGTCCAAGGCTGGTTCCTCATCACATGCCTCACCTGACTAGCGCTACTTAGCCTTTCCGATTCATTTTCGTTCCATCAGATGACAAGGGAGACGGGGCATTTGAAGCAAGGGCGACAGCGGTACACGAGGGAAGAGAGAGCTTGGAATTATTTGTCGCTTCTCGAACAGCATCTTGACGCGTCCTCATGTTCTAATGAGTAAATGCTCTACATTGCAGGTGGCGGAGGAGCTCGCACAGATTCTGCAGGCATCACCGAGTATGGGCAAATATTTTCAAGCAGGGTGAGACATGACGCTTCGCGCATTTCCATGCTGTAATTCGAGAGCGGGCTGCGAGCCATGCCAAAATCGCTAAAGCCGCAAGAGAAAACGGGCTGAATCAGGTCCTTTGTTTCCGGCGGCTGTATCACCGTGTCACCGCGAGAAGAGCTGGCACAAAGTGCCACCAACCTACAGGATGGAGAAGACGTGAGAAAACCGGAGGATATGCGGCCGGTTGCTGCTATGTTGAACCGATGTCTTTGGACTCGGAAGCAGGTTTTAATCCGGTGATGTTCTGTTGCAGGCAGTGGGTCACCAAAGTGCGCTTCACACGCTGAGTGCCAAAAGTGGAGATTACTGGGACTCTGCCGTGGAGGCGCAGAATGACACTGATGACCCTTGGTTTTATGATGAGATGCCGCTCCATGTCGCGAGAATCGCTGTAGCTTCGAGCGCAAGTGGCGCTTGGTGCTGTGGGGGATGTGATTGGTGTGTGATTTGTGGGTGAAGAACAAAGGGTTTCGACAGAGCTGACATGCGGATACTGTGCGTTGTTGAAACCTGTACGGTGTACATGGTTCAGGTGAAGCAGTAAGCACAAAAAGTCGAAAAGCACATGTTCGGCCGGCAGACACGAGTAGAATGCACAAGGTATAACAAGCAAGCCACCGTGCATTCCCCGTGGTGCAGAAAGAAACTGCGAAGACCTTGAAATGTAAGAATGTATGATATGCTGCAGTACTTACCGCAGCCCGGAAAGATGCAAGATGTCAAAAATAGTCTACCGCACGAAAAAAGTAAAAGTGAACAAAACTGGCCACGGAGCGAAAAAGGCAAACTGCAAAAGCAGAGGAAGCAAAAGGCCACGGAGCGAACAAGTTAAAACGAAGAAACTAGCAAACCAAAGTAAATGTGTAAAAACAGGCCATCGAGCGAAAACAGGGAAGAACGGTACAGCCCGCAGAGAATCATATCATCCAGAAGGGCATCCGAGTGAACACGGCAAAGTTTTAGAAAGAACGAAACACAGTAAATGGTTAATTTGACTTTTTTTCCACCGCATTGGTGGACCCAGAGCCGAACACGGTAGAAAGTTAAGCACAGACCCCTGTATCAGTGACCGCGAAAAGAGCTGGAAAAGCCTAAAAGCCTCTCCCATAGCCGTGAACCCACCTCGTCTTAGAGCGGATTAGACCATGGACATCATTGTGGTTGGGCCGTGGATGCTGTCTTCTCAGAATGGATGAAACCATGGACGTCACCAGGATTGGGGAATGGATGCTGTCCTCT
Organism: Symbiodinium necroappetens; assembly: GCA_905231915.1. Classification (NCBI taxonomy): domain Eukaryota; class Dinophyceae; order Suessiales; family Symbiodiniaceae; genus Symbiodinium; species Symbiodinium necroappetens. Next base: position 778 of record CAJNJA010016981.1, on the reverse strand, counting down.
GAGAACGGATTAAAACATGGGCGTCATCATGGTACGGCCATGAACGTTCTCTTCTCAGGGCGTATTAAACCATGGAGCCCATGGATGTCATCACGGTTATGCCATGCAGGCTCTCTTCTCAAAACGGCTTAGGATTAGACCATAAAGTTCGGAGAAAGCTCGAGTCTTGGACACGAAACGAGCGAAAAACAAGTGCAAATCAAGTCGGCATCAACATTTGTAAAGCATCGGCAGCAAAAGCAGAAGGCACCAACAAACTCGAGGAAAAACGCGCATTGCGGAGCAAACAAGGGAAGGGACAAAGCGAAAAAAAACAAGGACAGGGGGTCGGTGCAGCATGTCAGCCGATTTAGCTTGAACAACCGTTAGCTTAAACCTTTGCCCTGAAGTTGTTCAATAATCGACATGCCCTTTGGAACCATGAATCATTTTAAATCCTAAATAAAGCCTGCCGAAAGAACGCCGCCTGCGCTTGAACACCAACAACGCCAACGCCAGCCCCAACAACAACACCACCACCAACACCAGCAGCAACAGCAACAGCAATAGCAACAGCAGCAACAACAACAGCAGCACCACCAACAGCGACAACGACAACAACACCAGCAGCATAGCAGTAGCAGTGGCAGCAGCAGTAGCATGAGCACCACCACCAACAACAACAACAGCAAGATCAACAACAACAAGAACAGGAAGAAGAAGAAGATTTTTTCATTGACTCGCAGCGGGAAAGTCCTCGACATCTCGGTTAGTCATCCTCGCTTAGCGACGACTCAGC
>CAJNJA010016980.1:0-11145 GCA_905231915.1 Symbiodinium necroappetens | reverse complement strand
AGGGTTTGGGGTTCAAGAGGGTTTAGAGCGCTTAGGGCTTGGGGTTTAGGGTTTTCAGGGTTTGGGGTTCAAGAGGGTTTAGGGGGGCTTAGGGCTTGGGGTTGAGGGTTTTCAGGGTTTGGGGTTCAAGAGGGTTTAGGGGGGCTTAGGGCTTGGGGTTTAGGGTTTTCAGGGTTCAAGAGGGTTTAGGGGGCTTTGGGCTTGGGGTTTAGGGTTTTCAGGGTTCAAGAGGGTTTAGGGGGCTTGGGGCTTGGGGTTTAGGGTTTAGGGTTCAGGGCTTTCAGGGTTTGGGGTTTTCAGGGTTTTCAGGGTTTAGGGTTCAGGGTTCAGGAGGGTTTAGGGGGCTTAGGGCTTGGGGCTGCAGGGGTTTGGGTAGGGTTTAAGCAGTTTTTTTTGAGTGGGCTCTTAATTGGGTATTGTCATAGGCCGTGAGTACTCGGGTGTTGGCATTTGCATGGTTTTGTGCAGCTGGGGTTTGTGGTTTAGTGGGGTTCTATGGGATTCTGAGGGAATAAAGACTCCTACGATGTAAAGTCGGGGGTCTATCATATTATGGTTTTGGTGTGTGTCGGCTTAGGCACAGGGATACGAGTGCTACACAGCCTATTTCATACGGTTTTGATGAAGAACCCAAAACCCTACACCCTAAACCCAACCCCTAAACCCCCAAACCCCTAAATCCCTAAACCCTACTAGCTCTGAACCCTGAGCGCCCAAACTCTCAGCCCCTCAAGCGTAAAACCCTAACTGTTTGAGGTCTAGGGTTCTCCTCTCCTCGATCCCTGTCGTGCAGTTGCACAGAGGAGGGCTTCGGTAGAGGACGGTAGGTTGGATCTGTCAGCTAAGGGCTTCATGGGTTTAAGGATGAGGCTTTAGGGGGCTTCGCATGTTTATGGTAGGACACATCCGAACACCCTATCCCAATTATCAAGGCCCCTGCATCATAAGCCCCTGAGCGGTGAAGTTAAGCAGTTTGCAAAGTGCGGAGGAAGAGGAGACCTCCTGATGTTCTAATAGCAGATGGATGGGCACCCTAAACCCTAAACCCTAAACCCCATGAAATCGTGGTGTTCTGTGGAGTCCGCACTGCGTTGGCTGTGCCGACGCATAGTGAGAGCTCCTGACTTAGCCTACTACTTAAGGGCTCAGTGGGAAGTAGCAAATAGGATTGGAAATACATAGAGCTTTAAGTGCCCCAAGTAGGGGTTATCCTAACTCCACAACTACCACCTTACTTCCTTATAACCTTACTTACTAAGGTCACATGAGCCTTTAAGTGAGTGAGTGTGTGTGTGTGTGGTGCGGAGCATGTGTACATTCCTGCAGTCGAGCGTAGACGAAGAGGCTTAGACCCCATCCTAAATCCCAACCCCAAGCTCTAAAACGCTAAAGCCCCAAACCCAAAACGCAAAAACAAAGCATAAAGATTTGAAGAAAGCCATACCCTGAAGCTTTAAACCCTAGATTTTCAATCCTAAACCTTCAACCATGAACGAACAGCCTCCCTGGGACACCAAACTCCAAACCCGTAACATCTAAACCCTAACCCCGAAACCCGAAAGCCCCCCAACATCTGCAGGGGATGCGGTAGAGGAGGCCGCACCGAGTCCACCCCTCAAGTTTCGGGGCAGGGCAGGGGCAGGGCCTACACGTCCGCGCGCGCGCGCGTGGGTGGGTGGGTGGGTGTGTGTGTGTGTGCGTGTGTGTGTGTCTGTCTGTCTGTCTGTCTGTCTGTCTGTCTGTCTGTCTGTCTCTCTGTCTGTCTGTGTACATACTATAATATATTATACATATATATATATTATACATATACATCTTTGTATATACACACACACACATACTTCTATATATATATATGTGTGTGTGTGTGTGGGATTATCCTTATTAGTAGGGGCAGTGTTGCTTTCTTTTCATCCCTTCTCTGCGGTTTCGACTTTGTTTTGATCTGGTTGAGTGTTTGCTGTTGTGTCTTTTTCGAGTTGTTGGGGTTGGGATTCAGGGACTGTGCTCGTTAGGTTGCTTTTTCTATTGTCGACCTTCTGCAGTTGCTATCCTTCGGTGTATGGCTTGGGGTTAAGTTAGTTTAGAGTTTAGGCTTTCGGCTTTAGGCTTTAAGGAGAGCAGAAGTGAGAACCTGCGGGGGGTAGTGTCGAGTTTACGAGCGTCTAGACTGCAGGTAATTAGTCAGTTCGTAATGGTACTGGTACGGGTATATAGGTTCTGGATTCGAAACCCTGTAAGCCCTGAGTCCGAAAAGGCTTAAATCTAAGTGTATTTGTCATGATATTTTGCGACCGTGGCACGTGGAGTATCCAAACCAGAACTAGTCGACATCTTGAAGACTTGATATTGGCTTGTTGATTTAGGGTTTCCTGTTTAGGGTTGGATCACAGTTTTTCCTTTCGTTGCCTGTTTTGTTGTACGTTACATTGTTGATATTGCTGCTACGTGACCATCCTTTTATATCATCTTTACCATTACCGCCGCTATTGACAGCACGTGTGTACCAGTGTTCTTCTGTGTCGTTGGCAACACTGAAGTTGTCATTATTGTGTTGGCTTCAGCCAGAGCAAAAGAAGCACAACCCTAAACCCTAAACCCTAAGCCCAGATACCTTTATAAACACAACTTAAACCCTTCGCTCTTGATCCGAAATCCTGGGCCCTGCGCCATCTAAGAAAAATGCAGTGAAACCCTGAACCATACATGAGTTTTTTCTCAAACACGGTTTAGGGTTTAGGGTTTAGGATGTAAAGCTTCCTGATAGAGATGTCTCCACCCCTTCAACTTCAAGCTTCCTACAGCAAAACCTTGACTATGCACCCTTCTGAAACTCCCGAGCATCCCTAAACCCCTAAACCCTAAACCCTAAACCCTAAAACCCTAAAGCCCTAAACCCTAAACCCTACACAGTAGAGAGAGCACGACTTTCGAGCAACAAAGAAGAAGTTCCCAATCCCTGCACCCTAGGCCCGAACCACCCTTTTCCCCTTAAGCCCATCATCTTTCTAGAAATTTAGGGCTCAGGGTTTAGGGTTTAGGGTTCAGGGTTTAGGGTTCAGGGTTCAGGGTTTAGGGTTCAGGGTTCAGGGTTTAGGGTTTAGGGTTCAGGGTTTAGGGTTCAGGGTTCAGGGTTAAACCCTATGTAGACCCAAAACCTTCAGCCCTAACCCTTGGCATATAATGGGGTCTCTGGGCCCACACGCCTCAAAGAATGGGGTCTTTGGGCCCAAACGCCTTAAAATATGAGTCCTTTGAGAGTAAGGGTAAGCAAGCAGAGCCCCAGGTGCCCCGGCTGCTGACGCTGCCAAGGCACCCACGACGGGGCCCAAGCGAGTCGTGGGCATCCCGGCGCCGAAGAAAGAGGCCCTGAAAAGGGTACGTTTTATGTTTCAACCCTGAACCCTAAACCCTAAACCATTTGTGTGTTGAATTTATAGATTTTTGGAACATCGGTTTTTCGAATTTTGCCAAGTTGTAGCTTTAGCTGGGATGTGTTTTTTGGGTGTAAGGGTTGGCAGATCCTTGACGTTGTGGGACTGTAAGTGAGGTTCTAGGTGCCCTACATTTGGGGGCTTATCCCCAAACCCTAAACCCAAGACCCTCAGTCCTATGTAGTGAACACCAAGCTTTTCACCCACTTACGAAGTCCCGTACCCTTGACGTTAAACCCACCCTAAACCCTAAGCCCTAAATCCTAAACCCTAAAATCCTAAACCCAAGTGACGGTAGGTGAGCGACGAGAAGACGACGACAAGAGAGACACAGGGGTCAGAAATGGACAACCAAGACCAGGAAGAACATGACCCTGATCGTGATCAACAAGCTCCACCAGACAGCGGAGAACAACCCAACCTTGACCCGCGCCCACTTCCCGTGATGATGGTGGCTTCGAAGACAGGGCCTTCACATTCGTGCCCCTCTCCGTTCGTGCCTTCCGGGGACGTTTCGGCTTCGATGGTCCTCTAAGAGACGGTGCTACAAGACCACCCCAACGGCGAGTGGTGCGTGTACCTTGAAGTCCCATCAACCCAGGCCATCCAGATCCACGGCAGCAGACAGGTGGTGCAGGACCCAACTCTTGGGTACATCTTCGGGTTTTTCAGATTCCTTAGAAGAGCCGTAGGAATCAAGGCCTCATATTACTCCCATATTTCCAACGAACAGGTCTGGAACACAACAGATAAACCACTCCTCCCAAGCCAAGTACTCCTAAAAGAACAGCTCAAGCTATTGGTCCAATCCATCACTACTGACCCCAGCGATCCTATACATCATGTAGTTTTCAGCCCCGGCCTCAAGGACAGAGTTAACTGCACTAAGTCGGCTAGACGTGGACACCCAGCTCGATATTGGTACGAGTTGGTAGTAGATCATGCAAACAGGCTACTCCGCCGTCATCTAGCAGACCCCAACACACCCATAACCTCGCCGTTCCCCCAGAATTCCCACGGAGTAAAAAGAGCTTTGGAACACTCCGCAAACTTTGCAAAGTACCTGGTGACTGCGCCTACGCGCTTTCCTCAATTCTTTTCCATGTACAGTCAGAGTATCGGCGGCGCATGGCAGACCTAAAAAAATCCTACACCCCAAACCCTAAAGCGTAAACCTTAGAGCTTGAACTCCTGATCCCGAGACCCTAAATTCCTAAATGCCTCTAGCACCCTGAAAGAAACCCGTCAGGGAACACATTCAAAGAATTCCGCAAGGAACCCTAAGCCCTAAACCGTGCAGGCAGAGGATCGGATTTAGAGTTTGTGGGTTTTTAGGGAGGGCGCTAGCTCGAGTTTAGCGTGGCGCCGATGCAGAGAAGCTTGGAGGCTTAGAGTTTAGGGGTTTAGGGTTTTAGGTTTTATGGATTTAGGGTTTAGGCTTTATGGGTTTAGGGATTTAGGGTTTAGGGTTTCAGGGTTTAGGGTTAGGGGTTTAGGGTTTTAGGTTTTATGGATTTAGGGTTTAGGCTTCACGGTTCATGGTTTAGAGCTTAGGGTTTAAGGTTCAAGGTTGTGGGTTCATAGATTGCAGTAGGAGTCGGCATATGGGATTTTCAGGCTTGCTGCAACCCTGGGCACTAGACCCCGAGCCGTCAAGCTCCTAAGTCTAGGACATTTTCAGGTGGGTAGTTACCGTTATAGGAGCCTTATAGGAGGTCTATGTACCTTATAGAAGCCTTATAGAAGCCCTAAATGTCCTAAACTCCCCACCTGTAGTTTGCTATAACCTAAGCCCTAAACCCTGAACCCTAGACCCCGGCCGTGAAACCCAAAGCCCCAAATGCTAAACCCCTAAACCCAAAGCCTTGAAACCTAAACCCTGAACTCCGAGCTCTAAACCCTAAACCCTAAATAAGCCCTAGACCCTAAACCCTAAGCTCAAAACTCCGAACCCTAAAGCCCTAAACCCTAAAAGCCCTAAGCCCCAAACCCCAAAACCCTTAAACTCCAAGCCCTACACCCAGAAACCTGAGCCCTACACCCTAAACCCCAAGCCCCCAACCCTTAGCCCCAAGCCCCAAACCCTGAACAATCAGCCCTGAACCCCAAACCCAACCCCTATACTTGGAGGGTCGGGGGACTTAGTAAGTGCATACTAAGTAGAGTTACAAGTACCTTAAGCGGGACCCTAATTGGGGTTATGATACTTATAAGTCCTTAAAATAAACACTTACTAAGTCCCCCGACCCAGACCCCTTTGAAAAGAGCGCTTCAAACTTTAAGGACGACAAAAGGGGTTGCTTTTAGGCTTCCTATAAAGGGTTCTTCTAAGGGTTCGCAAGGCTTCTATAGGGGTTTAGGGTTGAGGGGTTAAGGGCGAAAAGAGCCCCAAAACCGTTTAAGGTTCATATTTAATATACCATATAAGGGGTTCATGTATAAGGGCATAGGGCCGCCTACTTTTAAGGGTCATTTGGTCCTTCACGTATCAAGGCTCTCTATGCAAAACCACTAAACCCCTAATCCTTAGCCCCTAAATCCAGCCCCTAATCCTTAGCCCCTAAACCCTAAACAGCCCCTAAACCCTGAACCCTAAATGCAAACCCTATTACCCTATGCAAAACCCCACAATAAATTAACCCGTAAACCTAAACCCTAAACGCTAAACCCTAAACCCCTAAAAACCCCTAAACTTATCTCCTAAACCCCTATAAATCCCTAAACTTATCTTTGCAAACGCAAACCTCAGAACCCTAAACCCTAAACTCTAACACCCTATAAAGAGCCCTAAAGAGCCCTAAAGAGCCCCAAACCAGGGCAAAAGCGGGGAAGAACCGGGCCTTGGGTAGTCCGCATGGGGCTCTGGAGTCGGGTTTAGGGGCTTCAGGGGTTTCTACAGCGTTTAGGCTTTAGGGCTTATTTAGGGTTCAGGGGTTTTAGAGTTTAGGGTTTAGGGTTTTAGGGTTTGGTTTTAGGGTTTAGGCGTCAGGGCTTATTTAGGGTTCAGGGTTCAGGGCTTCTTTAGGGTTAAGGCTTTAGGGTTTAGGGTCCCTAAGAAATAGTACGAGAGGTTATTCAAGGCTTCTACATTGCCCCTTCATCCCACGCTGGCAGTGGAGGCCGCGCCGGCGGCGACTCCGGCGCCAGCACCGACGCCTGCGCCGAAACTGGCCTCCGCACCTCCCAAGGACGGGATAGGGTTTGCCTGTAACTCTCCTTGGTGTTCTTTTGGTTGGCTCTTAGGACTTTAACTTTTTTGGGTTTCCAAGTGAACTATAATAAGTAGGCCAAAAGTTTAACTTGTAGGAGGGGTTCAGAGGTCAAGGCAAGTCTCTTTACCCACAGTTTAGAAGCCATTGCCTCTCAGTTTGCAGGTAGAAACCCATAAATCCGCATTTACCTAGAGTCCCAGGTCGGGTTTATTTTGTAAAGGGTCACTCAAAGCTCTTGAGGTCTTCTACTCATGGGCATCGCAGACAGAACAGGGTGGAGAAGCGAGCCGGGCTGAAGGAGCAGAAGAAAGGGCCTAGGTGGGTTTTTGGCTTTTACTTTTTGGTTTGGGTTTCCGCTTTTACCTAAACCCTAAACCCTAAACCCTAAACCCCCAAAGCCCTAAACCCCTAAACCCTAAACCCTAAATCCTAAACTGTAGACAATTGTTGGAGCCTTTTGGGACAGGTTGTGGGCGTGCCAGCCCCAAAGATTGCCACCAAGCCCGCCGAGGACGGGTCGGGGCCGGGATTGGGATATTTTAAGGGACTTTGAGGGTTCCCTAAACCCTAAACCCCTAAACCCTTTAATGTGGGAACCTGATTGAGAAACCCTGGACTTTTATTAGGGTTCCTTCTTTGAATCCTAATATTTTGGGGGTCATAGGGCCAGGGTTTCTTAATCAGGTTCCTACATTACCCTAAACCCTAAACCGTTAGGCCTTTATGTTTGCGGGGGTTTGAAGGGTTTTGGGGTCGTAGGGTTGTAGGTTGCAGGGTTCGGGGTTCCCGGTTGCTTCGGCTACTAGTCGCTTAGTCAAGTGGGTAGTCTTAAGCCTTGTGCCCTAAATCCTAAACACTAAATCCTAAAACCTAAATCCTAAACCCTAATCCTAAAACCTTTTTTCCTAAACCCTAAGCCTTAAATCCTAAAACCTAAAGCCTAAACCCCAACTCCATCCTAAGCCTTCCCAACTCCTAAACGCTACACCCTCAGAAGTTCAAGGTCGAGAATTTCCCAGAGAGCCCAATACCCTCTAATTAAGAAATATACATCAAAAACATAAGAAGCTTCATGATATTGTGAATTAAGGTAGAGATTACTTAATTAAAGTAGAAGCCAGGAAGTTGGAACATCATTGTCCTGGTGCCCTCAAGGTAAAGTATAGGGGATTCTAGCACCAATCATCCTAAATCCATGTTCCAACTTTCTGGGACGCACTATATTCCCTAAACCCTAAACTCCTGAACCCTCTTAGGGTTTTGAGGCTTAGGGGTTTAGGTGTTTTGGATTTGGGGTTTAGGGCTTTATATAGGGCTTTGGGACTTTAGGGACTTTAGGGGCTTTGGGATTTTTGGGGTTTTGAGGCCTAGGGGTTTAGGGGTTTAGGGGCATAGGATTTAGAGTTTAGGTCTTTATATAGGGGCTTCAGGGACTTTAGGGCCTTTAGGGGTTTAGGGTTTAGAGGCTTGGAAGTTTAGGGGTTTCGGGGTTAAGATTTGGGGTTTTGGGCTTTGTATAGGGGCTTGTGGGTTTATGGGTTTAGGTGTCGGGTCTAGGCTTGAAGTTCCACAAGACTGAATCTAGGGGCATGAATTTTTGGGAGAGGGTTCCCTTTAAAGGGTTACTATACGGGTTGCACTAAGGGTTTCTAAGAATTGTGGGGGCCTCAAGAAATTGGATGATCTGGATTTAGGGTTTAGGGTTTAGGCTTCCGCAATTGCGTAATGATTACAAGGAGTATCATTACGTAGTTTTTTCCTAGCATTGCACGGCTTTATGGCTTCGTAAGGGTTCTTTCCTGTTGAGGGTTTAGGGTTGTTCGACTGGGCCGTTGCGGGTGCACTTCCTTTCATGAAGATCGTAACTAACGAGGGAGCTGTTCAACTGGCCCAAACCCTGAACCCTAAACCCTAAACCCCAAACCCTAAACCCTAAACCCTAAACCCCGAACCCCAAACCCTAAACCCTAAACCCTACACCCACTGTTGGGGCGGGTGTGGTCTAGCGCAAGGCCATAGAAAAGGCATGGAGATTAATCTGGAACATCGGAGAACCGGACAGATTGATTGCCTGTGCAATTCACTGTGATTCTGATCATGGAGACATCCTGGCTTACCAGGACGACGCTTTTGGGGCCCAGTCTCCCCTAGCGACAGGAGTCGGACACGACGATCAGTCTCTGAAAAGAACATTTAGAGACTTGGATGTTCTTCTCAGGCGCAGTCCCGATGCACTATTGCGTTGCAGCGACGCTTCGGGGTGGGACTTAAGCGTGTCCGCGGTCTCCTATTGGTCAGGATGGGAATTTCGCATGCAGCGCGCGACTTCAGAGACGCATAGGGTTATGACGCTAATAAGCGGATTCATGTGCTCTGGAGTCGTAGCATGCTGAACTCCTGGCGTTTGTCCCTTCGCCAGGCCAAAATCGTTTCAACCCCGATCTCGGGTTTAGGGTTTCCTAGGTTTTGTGGGATTTAGCTAAGCACTGGGAGATCAGTAAACCTGTCATGCCGGTTTAGGGTTTAGGGTTTAGGGTTTTGGTTGACATGGGCTTATGTAAAGGATCAGGGGACTTAGAAAGTACTTAGTATAAGTACTCTAAGTCGCTGCGGTTGTCCTAATTCTGCCTCAACCCTAAACCCTAGACCTAAACCCTAGACCCTAAACCCTAGACCCTAGACCCTACACCCTAGACACGAAACCCTAAACCCTAGACGCTAAACCCTAAACCTTAGACCCTAGACCCTAAACCCTAGACTCTAAGCCCTAAACCCTCCTTCTCCTCGCCAAGCCTCCCGATCCTAGAAGTTGAAGTGCTTGAATAGGGCTAGTGGTATAGGGCTAGTGTCTTAGGGTTTAGGGTTTAGGGTTTAGGGTTTAGGCCTATAGGGCTAACGGTCTTAGGGTTTACGGCTTGCGCTTTAAAGCCCATTTTTAAGTCCATGCGCAGGCCGAAGCCCTTTTGAACCCCGAATCTTAGATCCTGCTACCTAAATCCTAGAACCTAAACTCACAAATTGGAAAGCCCAAAATTCCTAAACCCTCAAACCCAACATCCCAGAGCCTCCGTAGACCCCGTTATAAACCCCGCACAGGAACCCCTTATATGTGTCCGCGTTCGCACCCCCGAATGGTACTTGGAGGGTCAGGGGACTTAGTAAGTAGTTCGTTTATAGACGTATAAGTACCAGAACTCCAATTAGGATCCCGTTTAGGGTACTTAAAACTCTACTTAACATCTACTTACTAGGTCCTCCGACCCCCTAAACCCTAAACCCTAAGACCCTTATAGATCCCTATATTATGGTTTAAGGTATATTCCTTCATTAAGGGGTCTTGGGCTCTCTGGGTTTTCAGCCCCATGTAGGGGCGAGGCTGTGTCGCACCACAGATGTGCGAATCTTGGGTGGGCCACATGCCCTCCCTAAGCAGCGGGTTACAGAGCAAACGATAGGGGGAGGTCTGTAGCATTACCATGGTGGGGGAGGGGTGGGGGAGGCCGGAACTCGTGAATGCTGGCACACATAGAACCTTTCTGAGACCCGATGTAGAAGTCGTATTGAACTTGTTTAGAACCCGTCTAGAGAGCTCCTCTGCGCTCGAGGCGGCGGCGGCGTCGACAGAACCGCCAAAAGCAACGGAAGGAACAGAAGGCGGCAAGGTGCGAGGGTTCAGGCTTTACGGGTTTCGGGTTTAGGCTTTAGGCTTTGAAGAGCAACAACGACGAGTAGCAACTGGCAGTCGCAGTCATGAGGAGAATTAACTCCTAAACCCTAAACCCTAAACTTCAAAATCAGGCAAGGCTAGCATCTTCGCAAGTTTTTTTCGGTTCTGAAGTGTCGAGAAAGCTCGGTAGAGGGCGATACAAGGTTCCCAGTGTTACCCTTTTGCCCTTTTTATGTTGCGGTCTCCTTGTCAGAACCGAATGTTAGAAGCAGGGGTACCCTTGTTATTAAGGGGTTACTGGTGAACCTTAGGATAGCGACGTGTGATCGTTTCGAGTTGGTAAGCGGTGAAGCGGCCTCAACCCTGAATTTAGGGTTTCTGGGTCCTTGTTGGCTACAGTTTTACATTTTTGTTATAATAAAACCCAATCAGGATTGAAAATGATGATTTATTGGTTTAGCCGCGACATGGAAGCAGGTTTAGGGTTCATGGAGGTTCGTAACATTTCCAGTAACAGAGATAATCGGGGAAGTGTCACTGAGCACTGTAAGAACAGTACCGTAGAAGAGCACAGTGAACGTTACGACTATGACGGGTGTTTTGTAGACGACATAACAGTGCTTTTGAAGCGACAACATCAACAGTAAAGGTGCTGCACAGTACGAAAGTGTATTGCTCCTGACAGCGTGATCTATGACGTTGTTGAGTGATTTACGATAGCAGTGTCCACCCTAAACACGTAAGCCTAAGCCCTTAGCCCTAGGCCATAGTAGTGTGCATGATGCCCCTCCTCCTCCTCCTCCTCTTCGTCCTCGTCCTCGTCCTCCTCCTC
>CAJNJA010016978.1:0-11146 GCA_905231915.1 Symbiodinium necroappetens | reverse complement strand
TCTTGATTCTGAATATCAGCTAAACCTGGCGGTGGCGGCGGTGGCGGCAGCAGCAGGCAAAAGAGCATGAGGACAACGCGGGACCATCGTGGATCCCGGTACATAAGACAAGGAAAAGTAGTTGCATTTACATGCCAGAAACTGGTTCAAGCTTATAGGATGAAACAAAGCCGAACCTCCAATCGAACCGCGCCCGCTCGTTGCATCGACACCCATGCTTACACAAGATACTACGCCTGTGGCCATGCCAGGCTGCTTTTTTGGCAGGGGAAGGCTTCGAGGACGAGAGCGAGGATGAGCAACATGAAGCGGAAAGGACATCATGTAACGGAGAGGGAGCACGGGCAGCGGCAGGTACTTTGCTTTGCCATCATGGCCCGCACTCGCAGGATAGAAAGGGAAGCGTTGGACCTTGTAGCGCCGTTCTCGGAAATCTAAGCGAAGCGCTAGCAGATGTGCAGATATGCGGTGACTTTCGTACATGGCCAGAACTCGAGCACACCAAGCCCAAAACTCGAGGCAGGCATAGATGGACAGCTTTCAGCAGAAGCAGTTCCATTTGCGCCTGGGCTGTCTTGCGATTCGAGTGACTTGGCGTTCTTCTTGTTTAGGTGGGTCAACATCGGAGTTTCAGTTCACCATTTCGGTGATGCTGGTGGACCATGGACGGGCATCATTTACCTTCCCATGATGGAACGCTTTGCTGAAAATCTTTGGAGTCGTGTGTGGTTCGGTCGCCCGTGCCCGAGGTGCCAATCGGCAGCTTTGATGCGCACGGCCGAGACGTCTCGTAGTGGCAGCCTCGCTCACAGGCTGCCAGTCCTGCAACAAAGGCCTTCAGCCCGTTGGAAAACATCGCCGAGGAGGAAGAGATGAAGATACCCTGAACACCTGCTGCAATTTTACATGCAGGTATGTCTAGCAGGCTGTCACGGAAGCATGACGCCCGCACATTTTAAGGTTGTAGCCGGGATGGTGTTGTCGTTCGCTTTCGTGTGGTGTGTCGTAATGACATTCGAGACCGAGTCATGAAGTCTGTTCATTTGTGTTTCCGAAACATCTCGCTCGACCTGGAAAGGGACTAAAGGGACTGACAGACGCTCAAGAACAGGTAGGCGCCTGTGCTACTTCAGAGCTGCTCTGCCTTCAGGTGCATACTTGCAAGCCACCTTGGAAGATGTCGGGTTGGCCAAGACGATTCTCCGGATACCAGCCGAGTGTCTCGGGCCAACTAGCATCATCGAGCATCGTGTGACGGATGTAGAAGCAGCGCTTGGCAGTGTAGTCAATTGTCCTGCCTATGAATGGCACACGCTGCATCTCCTGCTGAGGGTTCTGTGTGCGTATGTTGCAAGGCATTGCTTCCCCAAGTGCACTGCAGGAACCCGGTAAAGAGAGCACCACGTAGTCACCTGGAAGTTTGCAAACGAAGCACCTTGCTAGTGTCCACTTCCCAGAATTATGGCGGGACCCTGCCACCCTGGCATGAACACCTTTGGTGAGGGAAGATGTGGTGAAGTTCACTGACTACCTCAGAGTTCGAACGTTACCAGCCTCATTACTGCAGTCGGAGGAGCCGACAGGGAGGTGAACTTGCATCTTTCAGCTTGTGTTAGGCTCTTCTCGTTGGCAGGAACTGCTCGATCTCTTCTACCAGGAGCTCCGCAGCACTTTGGCCAGCCAGAGCCTCAGATCGCCGAACAACAACACCTTCGAGACGACAAATTGCAGGTTGTTACCTGGATCGGATCTGCCCAACGTTGCAGGAGGCATCAGAGTGCAAACTTGGAACCGGTGTGAGCCGGGTTTTGGCATGTGACGACTGATGACCGGAGGTTGAACATCGGTTCAAAACTCATCTGCCACCTGGGAGTCCGCATGAGCTGGATGTGGCCTTGGTGCTGCCAATGCTTGCTCGAAAAGTCCCAGACACGACTCTTGCTTCAAAGTTTAGAATGATCTTGACTCTTCGCCGAATCGCAACTTTGAAGGCGTGTGTCATGTTCCAGCCTGAAGGTGCATGCTGGTGCCATTCTTGCGCAGTCAACAGGTTGTTGCCGAAATGATGGTCGGAATATCTGTGTCGTATCGTGTATGTGACTGGTAGTATGTTGAACTTAAGGTCGAGTCAACAGGTCATATGTAACCTGTTTTGGATGCAGTGAAGTGAGCGGCGGGGGGATGCAATGCGGCCAAGCATAGGCAGATGGCCTAAACGTTTGTCAGAGAACTGCATTCCGTGCAGGTATCACATCCTCCCTGCAGATGGGCGTGGGCGGCCGATCATGGTCTTCTTCTCCGAGGCTCTGCGTAATGATGGGGGAGAGAGGGCGAATGTGCGAGAAGACGAAGGCGCCTTCCGGCTTCAAAGGCTTCCTGGACGTGGACTGCACGCTGCAAGGCCAGGAATGCCTGTAGTGTAGTGAAGTCAGTGTAGTCCTGGTCGCGCGATTCAGTCGGCCGGAGGTGATGGGGACTTCTCGCAGGAATCCTGGGAACAGCTTGACAAGGCCCTGACCGACTCTTTCCGAATCTCCTGCGACTTTCGCCATGCCGCCTTCGACGTCCGCTCGAAGGCGCACTTGGCCGTCCCACAGCATCAGAATCGAATCGGGAAAGTAACGAGTTACATTGGTAAGCTACCTTAAAGCAGCTTTCCTGTCAGACGAACGGTGCCCAGAAGTTGACCGGTTGCCAAGCAAATGTCACTAGAAAGCAAGATTTCGCATGACAGCTGCAGAAACAATTTCTTCGATTGCTTCAGTTGTTGATGCAGAAGAACAAGCAAAGTATTTCTAAGCGTGTCAGCATGCCGACATTGATGATGATGCCGCTTTTCACCGCTCCGAGGTGCAGCACTTCAAAGACTGGCCACTTGCAGAGGCTCGGTGGGTCAAGATTGGCGTTTCTTCTAGGGGATTGTACGTGGCCTGTAAACATGATAACTTAGAGCCTTCAGTGCCGTCCCAGCAGGTGGAGCTTTTGCTCCATGCAGCCGTGGGGAAGAAGAAACTGGCTCCGTGGGAGGACATCGCCAAGCTGCTTTGTCCCTGGCTCAAGTTGTAAACACGGAGGACCATCTTGGACCAGCAGAGCATGTCCACTCCCTCGTCTTAGAGAGAAATACCAAGCAGTGGGAAGGCCACGGCTTCGGGCTCGGGTGCCTTCTGGTTTCGACATGTTTCAAGGTTCTGGAAGGCCAGAGCTATTGTTCAATGTAAGAATATATAGTCTTGCTCAAAGAGAGAAACCCGATGGAGGAACCTTGGGGCACAAGAAGAAGGAAAGCTGGACACATCCACACAGGTGCCCTCCTTGCAATCCATATGTGTTGTTACGATTCCGATGTTGCCCTGGTGCAGGGGGCAGAACGGCTATTCCAAGTTCCAGAGAGATTGGGAGGCGTACCAGCACTACGTAGCAGACAAGGACCACGAAGACGAAGCACACTGTTGCAGAAGTTTCCAAGCGGCTTAATGCTCAGGATAAGGGATGGCAAGGACTTTCTACAAGAGTCATAGGCTGAACAGCGAACACTTCGAGGAGAGCTTGCAGATGGCGCAGCCCGGACATCCTGACAGAGATCAACACTGGCCCTCGCTGGGTCCTGCCAGGCCTGCCGCAGAACAGACTCATAGGGCATGCACGATCCGTGGCATGCATGCATGCATGCATGCATGCATACACTGCAGATGTGCGCACGGGGCTATCTTAAATGCCGTGGATCTACATGGAGCAGCCTAATGCAAAAGAACTGGCGTGAAGGCCACAAGCACAGCGGGAGAGAAGGCTGGTTTCTCCTTGTCTCGTGCGTCATGCCTGACTTTGTGCTTGCGCCGCCTCTCGCATGGGGGCGTGTCTGAAAGTTAGACGAGAATCACACTGAAAACAGCGCCCGCTGCTGCTTCGACTAGGACATTTGCGCCAGGCAGTTGAACCTGTCCCAGCAGCTCTATGGTGATGGCGCGAAAAACAGAGCAGAGAGCGTACGCAGCCGCATTCTGAGCTGCTCTTGGGCTGCGGCTCGAAGCGTTGCATTGAAATGCGCGGCTTTTCGACCTGCCTTTACCAAGGCAATCGCAGCAGCAGCAGCGAAGCGAAATATCAGCTTTCAGGTCCAGTTCCGCCAGTTGAAATACCGGAGGACACGGTTTTGTACCCGGGACTCATGCATGAAGGTGGTTGTCCAGCATCAGCATCTGCTTTGGGATTGCATGTGGTTTCTGTGTTTCAAGTTGAGTGTTTGTTTCGTGAGTCTTCTCCAACTTTCATTGACTTTGGCATGCTGGAATCAATATTTTTCCATCGTGTGGAAACCTGATGAAGATCATGCATTCATCGGTGCGAGCAGCCCTGCGCTGCCACACAGGACGCCCGCTTGCAGGTAGAGACCCTGGTGTGACTTGGCCCACAGTGTCGATTCCAGCATCTCGTGCGGCGGCTCAGTCACAGCTCCATCGTCTCAGGTCGGCTTGTCCTGATGGGCTTCGCTTCACCACACTCAAGAGGGTGCTACATGCATTCGACGAGGCAGGCGGCCCAAGCTACGGGACACTTGGCATCTTTGGCGGGTCCTAGAGCCAAGAGCAGTCCTGCTGCTCTCAAGCAGTGGCTAACACTTTTCCTCGTCCCCTTTTGCGCAGCCGCACCTGTAAAGGCGACAGAATCTGTCACTGTGTGGCCGCCAACGTGCAAACCCATTTCTGGTTCAAAGCAGTTGCTGAACACGTGTCAACATGAAGCACGTCCAAATGAGCGCAGCATTCTGTGGTCAAGATCACGACCCTCACTTCAGCAAGCTTTATCGATTCTTCCGCGTACACGCCAAAGGTCGCAGGCTCGATCTGCAGTTTGGGTATGTGGGCCTCAGAGCAGAGATGTAAACCGGCAAGAAGTAAAGCGAACATCCTTCACATCTCGCTTGCGACTTCTGGCCTTCGTGCCCAATGGGTCCAGATGAGTATCGATCATGCCTTGGTGTCCTTGTCCTCTTCGTTGGACAACCCGGATCATGTCGATGATGGGGAGACGGAGCTTGTGCTGCATCGTTCGGTTCCCAGTCAAAGCTGACGAGTTGTTATGCAGCTTTGACAAGCGCTTGATGCCTTTGGCACCATGGCATGAAAGCATGTGCAGGCGAACAATCTTCGCAGCCAACGAAGGCAGCTTGTCTGAGTTTGAACCGCGCAGAGCTCGCGACCACTCATGATGCGCGGGTCAGTTCCGGACTTTAAGCGCAGGGGCAGCTGACCAAAGCTGCGGCCCCTCCCGTCAGCTTGGCTTTCCTGGGCGACACAGACATGGCGCCTTCGAGACCTCGCGATGACCAGCATAAGAGCATGCAGCAAGCCCGCTGTCCTCGTACTCGTCAGAGGTTAACTGGCGAATTTCGTGCCTCGTGATGACATCCAAGGACTTTTCAGCTTCCACCAGAAGTGCAGGTTGTGCTCTCACACACCCGCAGTTATTTTAAGCTGTGCTGTCAGCTGGATCTGAAGGCAGCCCCTGTCATGAATTCAGTAGCTCATGGTGTTCTCGGTTCGTCCAGTTAACCGGTCAGACTTCCTTGGCGACAACATAGCCTAGGTTTCCTGCAAGCTGCGCAATGCCGAGTACAATCCACGCAAAGACGTGAACAAGCTGTTCATCAGGCTCTTTCGTCCGGCAGCTTCAGCTCATATATGGCACACTGGAGCAGTGAACTGCTGCGTGAAGGCCGGGGCACTCGGCTTGCCATTCTTGTACAGGGCCTTTGCACACTCTGAGTTCGTTGGGAAATAATTGCTGAATCGTGGCCCTGGGCTGCATGAACAGGGCTCGGAGGAGGACGCCCGGCAAGCAGCGAGGCGCATAACTCGCATGATCCAGCTGCTCAGTTGCGATTTTGCATGTCTCCTCCGGCTTGCACTCTCCAAGCTGACCTGCGCATGTCGCTTCTGTTCTAAGGAAATGTGGTTACTCCGCTCGCTGCGAGAAGTTCCGCCTGATGGCCCAGGCTGTCGTGACGGATCTTTGTTTTCCGGTTCGCTTGGAGGCGTTAGCCCAGAAGTGGCATCGCCATGTCCTGTATGAGCCGGAGGTATGTGCACTCGCGAAGTTTTATTTAGAGCATCCTCGCTGCTGTGTTTCTGTGGCCTCCAGTGGCAAGGTTAGTGTGTTTGATGCTGCGACTGTCGAGGATGGCCGCGAGGCGATTCGGAAGGTGTACTTGGTTTTCAAAGAGTTTTCGTGCTGACGGGAAAAATGGCCTCTCCGATTAAGATCAATAGCTTCTGCATCTTTTGCAGGCCACAGCGCAACATGGGTCTGCATCGGGGTTGAGTGCTTGCCAGTACCCTTCAAAAACATGACTCGTCCAAGGATTGTCGACCAGGTCTTGAACCCGAGCTTTCCAATGGGACTGGAGGAGCCACCACCTGGGCTGGAGAAGCCACCGCCGGGGCTGGAGGAGCCGCCGCCAGGGCTGGCGCTGCCGCAGGAGCAGTCTCGGCAGTCAGAAGAGGGGCTTTCCTGGTAGCAGTTCTGATTCCATTCCTCAGGACGTCAATGCCCTGGCCTTTCAGTGAGTAATGGCCCTTCAGCTTCGAATCGGCGGTTGTCAAGCCTTATTTATGAAGCCGCCCTGAGCTACACACGTTGAAATCTGATGCAGAGCTGTGGGTTCTGTTAGGTTCTGTCAAAAATCCCAAAAGAAGTAGCAGAGCGAAGTAGCAGAGAGATGTCGTTCTTCTGTGTGCCGCAAAGCCTTCTAGGCTGTCGCACGCAGTCGAAGGGTTTGGAATGGAGCGCCTTTGCAAGGGTCCGCCGGAGACGCCAAAGCGAGAAGACGTCTCATCCGGGGCCTTGTCTAACATGTTTTGTAGCTTGCGGTGCTTGAAGCTGCATCGGACCAATGAGGGCTGGCTCATGCCGCAACGCAGGGTGAGCCGCTCTCGAGTCGCAAGACAGGCTCTAGCTTGCCAAAACAAAAAGCTTGCTTGACGGGCATGTCGCATGTATCCAAGCTTCTGCGCGGAGCCAGGGGAGTCTTCAAGGTGAGCCCTTAGGGGATTCGGTGGTGTCTATGGTAGGGAATCCTGGCAGCTTCCATGTTCGTTCATTGCTTGCTGAGCCCGAGGTCGAGGATCCCGGTCACAGAACTGGCCGTGGCCTGGCTTCGCGAACTTCCATGCTTGCACATGCTGCTCGTACTCTGCGTGCACCGAGGATGGTGAAATTCTCTCTTGCGAGGTGGCTGACTCGACAAGGGGCTGAATCCCTGTTTTGGACATGTTTCACATGACCCGGCCAACGTTTGAATCTGAGGCTCCAGTCAGCAGAGGCATTCCCGAACATGCTGCCCTGCTCGCAGGGTGCTACTTTGCGGGTGCTGCACACACCAGGTTCGGCACTCAACTTTACATCTTTGCCTTTGGGATAGAAGTCTTGCCGGTCCTCTATAGGCCTTTGGGGGTTGTGCTTCTCAGCGTCCCAGGCCATGCAAACGACCATGTCTGCTTGTTTTTGGAGGACCTTGCCGTTCGCCATCCCATCGTTCATGTACTTCGATGATGGTTGCAAGATGAATCGAGGAGGAACGGGCCATGTTCACTGGCGACAATGTGTTCCTCAGTGGCACTCCTGAAGCTCTGCTTTTGGCTCCGGACTTCGGCCTGCTGAGGCTCGGTTGGGGAACGGGAACGTTCCAGGCCCTTGCGATCCAAGCGCTCGAAGCTTTTTTTGCCAAGCTTTGTCTGTGCAGGATCTGCAGCAGTACATGCGATCTCTGAAACTGATGGCCTCACAGGCTGGCATATCTGCGCTCTCGAATAACTCGTGCAATCCTCGCTGAATGTCAAGTTTGCACGGTTGAAGACGTCGATGTCCAGATCAAAGTTTAGTTCACCCCCGGTGCATGAAGGCTCCAGACGTTCTGTATCCTGCTCATGGGCCAGTGCCCTACCAAAGCTGTATCGGAAGACGAGTGAGGCCTGCTGCGACAGTAAGTCGACCAGGCCTGTGGTTTCTGGCACTTCAGAGGTAGCTGCTTGGCTCGTGGCCTCAGCATCCTGCTTTGCTGAAGTGGGTCTATTTCTGCACGTCGGCCGAGCCTTCGCCCGTCATGAGGTTGCAGATGTACATCACGCATCGTGAGGATCGCATCCGCCAGGTTGAGAATGTGCGGACACCTAGCAGCCGCGCGTATTGTCGCATTTTGGTTTTGTCGGCAAAGCTTCAGCTCCAACAGAGGAGCTGCGAGCAGTGGATGTTGGCTTGGACCTGGTGGACCTCGTCAAGCGGGTGTACAAGGCTGACAAGTCACGAAGTCTTTGTTTTGGCGACCTCCCCGAGAGTCTGCTTCACGAGGCGCAGCCGGAAGTGCTGCAGTCGGAGGGGCTGTTCAGGCGTGTACTTGCGAGCCAGTAGTTGAACTGGAGTCCAGAGCGAAGGCGTGCGCTGTTGCCAGGGGTGCTTGCCTCAACACGAAGGACCGATCCCCTGCTCTGCTCAGCTTTGTGCCAGCTTCCATCGCGAGCTGCTGCATGTACAAGACGGCCCGTTCCCTGCTAAGCGACGCGGCAGTAGATGCGTCGAAGGCTTGCTGACATCCGGCAGCACCTTGAGCTCAAGTCTGAGAAGCTGTCTTCCACGAAAACCGTCGAAACTTCTCAAGCCAAAATGCAAGGAGAACTGGATCCAGCCTGGGTTTGTTTGTCAGAAACCTTTCTAAAGCCATAGCTGCACCCAGCATGGGGGTGACGATGGACGAGAACGAGTCAGATCCGGAGCCTGAGCGGACCGCGGGCTTTGGAGATTTTTTTGATGCCATTGCCCTTCGTGGGCTTTTCCGTTGTCTAAGTTTAAAGGTTTGTTACTGCAAGATGTCGAAGGATGTTGCAGGTGCAGGCCACTGCTGCCAAATCCATGCCCTGCCCATCCTCCGATGTTGCGCTGCAGTGAAGGAGCTTGCCGGAAGAGCCTGTTCGACTTCTGGTTGACAGAGAGGACCACCACATCGGTCGCTTGCAGGCCAGCACATCAGTGATGCAGGGAGAAGCAGTGAGACGAAGAGCAGAGACTGGGCGGCTTGCCTTTGGCGTGAGAGGTCTACAGCTACGATCACGTTCCAGCCTTACGGTTGAGGGTTTTCAGTTGCTGCAGCTGTAGCGCAGTGCCCCCGACATGGTTGAAGTGCTATCAGCAGCGCTCATGTTCCGTGCCTGGAAAATCCTCCTGGAAAAGACTTGAGGTGGGGCTGCTTTTCAAAATCTGCGAATTGCTGACCGGCCATGGCGTGGACATCTGTACCGTGCCAACACAGTCAGAAAAGACGCAGGATTACATGACGACACATGCTTCTGCCTTGTGCAGCCTCTGCAAAGGCAGCGCAATCATCAATACGTCAGACAACGGCATTGCATCTATTCTGCACGTATTGGATGTGGTCGACGTCTTCTGAGTTGATTCAATCCTTCACATTGTAGCCCTGGAGGTCATCTTGTTGGAGTAGTTGCAACCCGCATGACCGTGTTTTTGGCTTTTGTGGCGTTTATGATAGTTGTGTTGTGTGTCGTTGTGGTTGTTACTGCTGCTGCTGCTGCTGCTGCTGCTGCTGCTGCTGCTGCTAATGCTAATTCACCTTCTGGTGCTGGCGTCTTTCCTGGGTGTCTCGGCACGTGGTGCGCATCAATACTCGAAGGTCTACAATGAGTTCGAGGTGCGCATCGCTCGCCCGGCAGATACGGTGGGCGTGATGGACTGGTGCCGGATCAAAATAGATTAAGCAGGCAAGCCAGGAAAGGGGAAGCTGGACGGCCTCGTTTATCCCTTGCGATTTTGTTTCAATTTCTAAACCTTCCGGTGCCGAGGTTTTGTCGTATTGAGTCTGGAACCATCAGACTCCATCAGAAAGGCTTCCATTGTTTGCTCGACGTTGTGGTGACCTTGTCAGACTCTTGAACCTGCTGGCCAGACATGCGACTCAGGTGCCGTGAGTTGGAGGAGATGTTGGAGAAGACCCGAGGCACTGTGATGCACAGCGTTGATTGCGCAGGATTGCTTGACAATTGAATGCATGCAGTTAAAGTTGAAAAAGCCGGCATGTTGCAAGTTTACTTTTGCTGCCCGTCTTCCCGACATTTTGTTCCGAATGTCGAGTGAACGTTGCTTTTGTTCGGTGATCAGTTGAACTTCCTGCCCTTTCGTCGACTTGTTTGTTGGTATCCTGAATGTCTTGAAACGGACAGGTTTGTGACACAAGAAGCTTTTAAGGAGGAGGTTCTCGCAATGAGACTGCTTCAAGCAAGCCACGACATTCGACACTTTATCGTTCTCCCCATTCTGGGAACAAGGATAGTTTTTTCATGGCTGCCAAGCCTCATGCTTCGAGTTCCCGATCACCTACACAGTGGTGGCATTGTCGTCGAATATCGTGTTCATGTCAAAATTTGTATCCTTTTTGAAGTTGGATTTGCTGTGTCTTGTTAGTCTCGGTAGTGCTGCATGTGGTGCTGTTGATGGTAGTTGTAGGTCCTGCCTTCGACAACTCTCTCGTCGCCGTCTCCAAGCGCCTCTCGGTGAATCCTGACCTGGTCAGTGCTGCTCGGACGCATGGGCATGACGCGATTGCTGCTCCAGGAGCCGCCTGCACTTGTTACTCCGACGTTTAAGTGCTGGCAAAGCAGATCAATTTGCGAACAATCGACAATAGTGGGAATGGTTGAAGAGTACGTGGAATCTTTGCAGGCTGTAATGGTACAATTTACTGGCTTAGCTTGTTACGAGCAATGGACTGGCGAGGTTGTGACATTCAAGGAAGTTCAAGCCAGCAGCGAGCCAAAGCCTCAGCCGACGCAGCTGGGGAAGTTGTGAGAAAGGGAGAGGTGTTTCTGCACAGGGAGGAGCCCCGCAAGTGAAGAAGCTTGAACAGACAGCCTCATTGAACCGGCAGAAACCTGCAATTTTTCACCATTGTCAGTGTCCTACGTGCAGCTACTTCATGTCAGTGGGTTGCCGGTTGCAGCATCGCGACTGCTACTGTTGCTGCGTTGTTGCTGCTTCTTTTTCCATGGTGCGGATTCTGTCCCTCCGGCGACGACCGTGAGGGCTAGCCCACTGCGTATATTACTACAGGTACTGCTACTACCACTACCACTACCTCTACCAC
>CAJNJA010016977.1:0-11146 GCA_905231915.1 Symbiodinium necroappetens | reverse complement strand
GCTGCTGCTGCTGATACTACTACCACTACTACTGCTACTACTACTACTACTACTACGACGACGACGACGACGACGACCACTACTATGACGACCACTACTACGACGACTACTACTACGACGACGACGACTACTACTACTACTGCTACTGCTACTACTACTACTACTACTACTACGACGACTACTACTACGACTACTACTACACCGTCTCCTGCGCCGGTGTAGAAAGAAACTAGACCCGAGACCCTTCCCAGCATGGGACTGCAGGGCCTTCTCGCCTCTCAAGAGGGGTGCACCCGAAGGGGTTCGAGAAACAATCTGTTCGAAATCCGAAAACCGAAATGAGGACGAACACATTAAACAAACAACAATAATAACACTACAGTAGGAATCAAAGCAATGTTAATGTTCGAAGGCCGGCCTCGACTCGCAAGTGCTCGATCTTCGCCTCCTGGAAATAGGGATGCGCTGGTTTCATTTCTTACCATTACGTTTGTCGTATATCGCTCGCATTTTGTCATGAATGCGCCCATGTCATAAGGGCCCTACATAATAACTACCGCGCTGGAAGGTAGCGGAGAACCTTCGCGAAGAAAATGCAAAGTCTGAGGTTTGACTTGAGGTTGCGGATCAAACTGTGAAGGACAAGAGGCAGTTTGTTCTGCTGGGTGCTTGAATCAAACATTCAACCTATGCAGAGTGCGGATGAACCGTGCCCCTGCTTCCGAAAGTCAACAGAATTTGGGCATTGGGCCTAGGGGACTGTGACATGTTTTGACGGGTCGAGGTTGAATTTTACGAATCGCAAGTACCAAAATTTTGATTCGCAACCCACACCCTATTCTCCAAGCCTTCGACCTGAAACAACAACCTTGCACTTGAAAGTAACCCCAAAGCTCGATGTATCCGGTGCCAGAGTACGTTTGTTGTTGCCATGTTTTCTTTAGGCATGCTGAAGGAGCTTAAAGTTAAGTAAAGGATTCGGCTACAAACGGTCCAACTTGCTATCCTACTGTGGACTTACATAAGCTCATTCAGCCGATACCTACAGCGTAGCTGCCCCGCAGACAGGCTTGGACCCACACATCTGGATTCTTGAGCTGTTCTTATCTGCCAAAGAACACAGGCTAGAACTGCACGTGAACCCTAAACTCTTTCAAATAATTAGGACCACCCATAGACACTGAACGCCCTTGAACCCTTAACCCCAAAACCCTCGGAAGGCAAGGTCCTGCTCGGCCACGTCGGTTGACAGGGTCTTGATCTGAGCTCGCTTGTCTGCCAGCTCGCGCTCCTGGCATCTTGTTTAGGGTAGTGCTTTTCTGAGGGAACCCCACTTCGCAAGGACAAGCCTGTTCGGGGTTTGTGGAGATTTGGGGACATGTCCAGGTTTCGGGCTTAGGATGGGGATCGTTGGGATTCGTCATTAAATTTAAAATAGTTGGGTCTTGCTGTGGGGCCTGTAAGGGTGAGTACCTGGAGCGCGATGCGTTTCACATGGACACTCCACCGGGGTGCTATTTATGCGGTTGCCGTATGAATCAGCATCTGCTGATGATGATATCCACAGGTCTTTTTGGAGCTCATAATCACACTAAGCGGCCTTTTTTGTAGGCACTTGGAGCCAAGGTTGTTCTAGGATAGGCTCCAGACCATACGGTGCTTCCAACTTCCAAGACACATTCATTTGCGCAAAACCTACCCGCGTCCTCAAGACATAGAGAGAGAGAGACAATTCAAAGCGTGCCCGCGCTCAATCGAAATCCAGGTGAGAGCTGTGTATGCCAGGACTGGGCCAGACATCTAATGCTATACAGTAGACTCTTGTCCTCAACTGGGGCCCAGTACTTCGATCATGGGGATACATGGCAATGCGGTGTTCGCCTGTTCAAGTTCAGTCACAGGGCAGAATGCAGAATCGTGTTTTGGCCACGGCAGTGGGGCTTGGCGAGCAGAGAAGCCTAAACGTAGATGCACCAAACTACACAATGATGCATCCCTACAGCTCAAAAACTGTACAAATGAGCAAAGGCGAGCTCAAAGGCCCTCAGGCAAATACAGAATTGACAATGCACGTTCGAGCCACTGAGCCACCCCCAGTGCTCGCCCACTCAACACTTTCAGCACAAGGTCCGGGAAAGCCAATCCAATCCCTCATGCAAGCCTTCTCCCGTTGTGGCGCAGGCAGATTGGATGAACCACTGATGGTGCAGGTCGTTCAGCCCGAGCTTTTCCGTGACGTCTGCTGCGGTCATTGCATTCGGCATATCCTGCTTGTTGGCAAAAACCAAAACTACCGCCTTACGCAGTTCGTCCGCCCTCAACATTTTGTTGAGCTCCTCGCGGGCCTTCTGCATGCGAGCATGATCGTGGCTGTCAACCACGAATATCAGCCCCTTCGTGCCGTGGTAGTGTTGCCGCCTCACGGCGCATATTTTGTCGTGCCCACCAACGTCCCACACCTTGCCGTCCAATACAGACGAAAACTACTGTTTTGGAAGTTTTGGCCTTTGCGCCGGCCGGCTGAAGAGTGCTTGTAGTTTGCGAGATCCAGGGGTAAACAGTCAGTAAGAATGAAGAATATAGTGATAGCGGGCTCTCGACTTTGACGGTGTCGCGGTGCTGGGCTTCAAGAACTTGGGCTTTGCAATGCTGACTGTCTTGCTTTCCTTTTCCTTGTGGTTGGGAGCCCTGAAGGCATGCCCATCCGGCCCGGCTAGCCCATAAAAAAAACCCATCTAGGTTTACAGTCACAAGAAGCTACAACTACACAACCACACAAAGAAATACTGCCTCACAACTAAACACATGAAGGAGGCCGTGACTGTCAGACCATCCCAGCAACATCCGGCAGCGGCTTCCTAGCCCTAAAGCAAGTACCCAGCACTACAGCCAGATTCCCGCAGGTGCGACTTCTACGGGAGGTCAGTGGTGATAAAACGCTCAGGCACACACATGCACATTCAGTACTCGTAGACTGTTCAACTCTAGCTATCCTGAGGGACACTTCGGAGTCAACCAGCTGCCGGATGGTTCTTTTAGTCCTTCGCCCCATCCAGTAGCTGATTCCCTAAAGCTTCCCGGAGGATATTGGAGGAATCGTGCCATGGCTTCTATTTTTTTACCCGGGTATGACAAAGTCGGCGACCTGTGACCACCGACTGCTCTAGTTCAAGCCTTCCTTACAAGTTTGAACTGTACCACGAACCGGCGCCGAAACGCAAAAAAGATAGAGTTTCAGAACCAAGACACGGTAAATGACACGTTCTTATGCTCCACAGTCTCAACATTGAAGCCGATAGTGGGGATCGTGGTGACCACTTCGTCAAACTTCAGCTTGTAGAGAATGGTGGTCTTGCCCACCGAATCCAATCCTACCATCAAGATTCGCATGTCCTGCTTGCCGATCATGCGCTGCCATATCTTCGTGAAGACCAGGCCCATGGCTCAGAAGCTTCTCCAAAGTCAGGCAGGTTGCTGGGAGAGATCATCGGGTGAGCGGGAGCCAGTAGAGGTTCGGCAGTGAACAAGTCAAGTCAAGCACACATGATATTTGTTGAAGCTATGCGGCTGTGGCTGTCGATGGCCGAGGCGCTGCTCAACAAAGAGAACATGGAACCAAACGTTCGAAAGTGTCGGCTGGGACCGTAAACTTTAAACACAACCCAACGTCGACGCCAAACCGCGGAAACACCTTGCGTCCGAACATCCTGGAGCATCCTTCATACACTCCACGGCTATGAGCTCTGTGTTCCAAACTTCACAGTCTCAAAACACAAAGGGACTCAAATCTTGGCAAATCTGATCGCTCACAACAAGACTTGTACAGATAAGAGAGTGTAACCCTCAACTCTTCACCACCGAACAGCGCAGGGTCACTCTCGTGCGGAAAAGACTACAAACAGCGACAAGAACACAACAGTCTTGCGGTGTGATGACAGGTCCCAGCAGCCCTCAAGAGGAAGTGGCGAGTTCCGAGGAGCACTGTCCCCAGCGAAGCTGAGCGGGACGTATCTACGGGGGGCCAAGGCCACCAACGCATGCAGAGCTGGAAATATGATGTAGAGGAAGTCAGAGAAGCTACTGCAACAAGGTCCTCCCTTTAAGGATCCCGTGGGACACAGGTCGGCCTTGGCCTGAAGACGCTCCGAGTAGTCGGCGTGAGCCGCCTGGGAGCGGCGCTTGGACTCAGACGACTCGGACACTCCAGGCCTGAAGCTTGGGTTTCCAAGCTTGAATAGGGCTTGAATACTATAATATGGGTGTAGGACTGTTGGACTCTGGAGGGCAGACCTGAAGGCCAAACAAACCATGAGAGTATGCAAACATGAGAATCCAATTGAAGCAAAAGGGCAAGTAGCGACCGTGGTGCAGTAAGACTCGAAAGCTGCAAACTATGCCGGCAGAGATGCAGTCCCCATAACATAACTGCAGGATTAACCACGATGACTCGACGATGACCCTTTACCTCGCTCTCTCCACCAGTGAGAGACAATTGAAAAAAGCCTCTCTCCTTAGAAGAACGATGTGACTGGGAGTTCGCGATGCAGACAAGCGGTGCTGCTGCGGACGTGGTCAGTGGACGTGGCCCGCATCAAAATGGTGTCTCGTCACGGTTACTCCAAGCTTAGCAACTGCGACGAGCACAAAAACATTCAGCCCGAATGTTTCGACAAACATTAGCCCAACAATCCGCAAAATTATCCGCAAGTCCACCTTGAAGCGAACAACTCCGACTGTTTAGGATGTGTACACGTGAGACATGAGTGTCTAGGGTCTAGGGCCTCCAGGGCTTGCCAGAATCACATAAACCGAAAGCTCCAGAAGACCCTGGGAAAGCCCCCGCAAAACATCCCAAAAGTTGACAACCTCAAATGGTCTCCAAAACCGCACAGCACTTACAGTCTACGCCACAAAACTTGCCAAACTCGCAGTCTCAAATCTAACACCCATCTCCTGACTTTGAACCTTGCAAACTCACGGATGTTGAATCCCCCGAAACCCTCAACCACCACCTGTAGTTCGCCGATGCATGCCTTGTGGAGGGCTTCCACCTGCGCTGGGAGGGCAGCCGGTTTGGGCTGGATCTGTGACTACGCACGTATTCTTCGAATTAGTACAAAAAGCTGAAGGAGAGGAGGGTTGCTCCTCCTGAAGATCCGTGTTGGACCTTGTTGCCCCTCTGCGATCCAGGAGCTGCAGCACCCAAGTCTCGAACTGCCTCGCTCTCTCTCTTCGAAGTGCGATCGTGAGTGATCTGCTGAAGAGCATCCTTTTTCTGGCAGTCGAGGCTATCCGCACACGAAGTGGCAGTCAGGTATCCTCTCAGGGAAAGTGGTGAGAGAAAAGGGTTTTGGCATCGGGCTGTGTGACGTGGGACTTTGACGGTTTGGGATGCAGGACTGATTGTCGGATTTCAGCATCTCTGATTTTCGACTCTTTATGTCCAGGCTTTTTCTGGGTCTTGAACTCTGAGGCTTGCCTTTCGCCTTGGGGCTCACTTAGCGGGCAAGTCTTGGGCTTCAGGGCGTTCGATGACTTCAGGAAGTAGGGCTCGGCCCGAAAGCAACACACAGATAGCAAGACACCAGAGCCACAAAGAGTGGAAGACTTGGTTCTGAAACCATGGACCTGCATGATAGATCCCGCGGAGCCAAGGCCGCGGAGTGGGATATGACAGGTCAGGTGCAAGCTGTCTCCCGGTGCGTACGAAGGAGTGGCTAACGACGAATACAGGCCACTTCTAGCCTGTGAAACATCCAGTCTCTTCTGTAGTTCCAAAACCCAAGCGCCGCTGCTCATAAGCCTGCGTGAAACCCAAATACTGTTCGGCTTGAACAACCCAGCAAGCCTGAACAAACTAGACTGAAGTATAGGACAGGGTCCATAGTTCGTGGTGGTGAACCCTTTGCAAGTCCCAGAATCGTGTCATCACGGACAGGACAGCGTCATGTCCGTATCCTCTCACAAACGACCGAGCTGAAATATCTTCCAAGCATCCTGCCTTGACGACCTTCTTTGCCAGCTTCCTCCGTTGCTTCTTCAATCTAACCTTCGCTGCCAAATGGAGGCTCTCTCTTGCGCCTCTTAGCCCCATACAATATCTCCTGAACGAAAACCACACCATGACGGCTCTGACAAAAGAAGCCCAACTAACTACCTTTTTGCAACAGGCTTTCCTCAACTCCCACACAAACACCCGCAGCCCAAGTCACCGGCTTCTTCGGCTCGGCGGCTGTTGCCGTGGCAGCCTCGAGAGTTGTGGAAAACTCGGGGCTGCGAGTGTTCGGTGATTTCTCCACCTGCATTGCTTGATCATGTCCGCTCGGCAGAACAGCACGTCAGTGCGCAGGGTGCAGAAGGCTATTTAGCTAGGGCCAGCTACGAGTAGGGTATGGGCAGTGGGCTGGGTTTAGGGCTTGTTCGAATAACGGAGTGGTTGCAAAGAAGTTTCAGTTCAGGCACTGGGGCTACAAAGAACGACTAGCGAGAACCTGGGTAACGGGCTTGCCAGGTCTCTCAAACCATCTTCCACATGGCCGGTGCCATTCCAAGCGATTTAGAGCTCGACCACTAGCTTGACCAACCCTGAACTCTGAAATTTTGAATCCTTGCTGCCTCTTCCACCGGTGGCAGGGCCAACTGCGTTTCAGGCGCCTCTACATGTGAGCTTTTCAGGACCATGTTGGGCAGCACGGGTGGGGTGGAGGCTCCAGGGTATAAAGTTCACAGTTGAGGGCACGAGAAAAGGCCCAAAGCTAAAGTATCAAGTATTCATTAGACATCATTTGCTAAATAATTGCAAAGCTTCCTTTTTGATCAAATAATCCATTCGCAGGTTGAGCCTGCTGCGCGCAACAGAAGGAGATAGAACCGTGCGGGATACAAGATGGGAAGCAGACATTGGTCTAGCCTGGCAGGAAAGAGACGGACAACGCAGTACACAGCATGCAGCATCAAACGTAACACAAGGGTCTGAATAGACAGTAGCATCATGTCCTTGTATTGAAGTTTAGCATGCCATCCACCGAGACGTTTCGCCCCGTAGTCGTCTCGTGCCCAAAATATACATACATACATACATACATACATACATACATACATACATACAGATCGATATACATACCTACACACACATACATATGTGTATATATATATATATATGCATTATATACATATATAGATACATATATACATATATATATATACACATATATATATATATACATATATATATACATATATATATACATATTAACTAATGTGTGTGTAGTTGTTTGGTTGTGCATATGTGCGTATGTATTTTTTATGCTGTATTCATAGTTACATGTATTCATGTAAATGTAGTTATCGCCACCGGCTTGTTGCTGGCTGCCTGGGTTCCAAAGTGTACAGATGCGAAAGCCGGTTTTCTGTGATTGTGCCATGCTGTTCTCAGAGCAACTGATGCTGGTAGCGTTCTCTTCGTGGAGGTGTGTGGGGTGGTAGTGGTGCTGGTGGCATTTCCATGTAGGCGCTTCGCGTCTCCTGCTGCCTATCACCTGTACTTGGCAGCTCGGCACGACGCCAACCGAGAATTGAGCCAGTCTGATTTGTTCTTCAATAGGCCAACCGCTTTTGATCATCGATGTGTGTGCAGCGAGAGCTGGTCGCAATCAGCGGCATCCAGCGCAACAACTCCATCAACGATCTCGGATGTCTCTGCTGATCAGCTTCGCTTCGCCAAGGCCCGCTGGCAGCTGGCAGGAGCACGACCCTTCCTGGTGCAGCCTGCTGCCATATCGTGGGAACCTCCAGTCCCGGACTTCCAGAAAGCAAATGGGTCGCGAAGCCCTGCAAGTTCTCTCCATCGGTCTGCAACGGATGGCGGTCCCGATGCAATCCACGAACAGGCAAGTCCTTTGAACAGCAAAGCTCACGCAGGGGCAACGACCCAGTAAAGAGCGAGAAGGGCGAGCCACAACTGTCAACTTTGTGGCCGATGTTTCATCTCGGCCTGTCCTGCTACAGCTCTGCGGAGTGTTCGCCCGTATTCCTCAAGCCGAACAAGTCCTCGACATAGCCTGAGACATAGGCTCTTCTTTCTTGCTTGTCAAAGTTCACGGACGCGGCTTTAGGTCAGGAGGTTCAACTTGAAAATTATGAACTTCGTGGCCAGTGCCGTCTGATGAAAAACAATGAAACCTTGATTTGTGTTGCTTCGAGGGTCTGGGCTCTCGTCCGTGGTGCACCAACATTGGCAGGGCATCCAGGATCCGCCTGAGCAGCGGATCAGCAGGTCCGGGTGCTCTCGTGGCCCGTACAGGCCCCGACTAGGTGCTTCTCGAGTAAAGGATTCCTCTAAGACTCTTGGCTTTGTGACTCGGGATCCGTACGAGATCTGATTCTCAGCTCTTGGTCGTTGCTCTGTCCAGTAATGCCGGCCCCTGCTGCTGCAGCTATTTTTCTGGCCACTACGACGTATAGGCAGTAGTGCACCAACTACTGCTGTTTCAAGTACCACTGCCACCGTGGCTATACGACGACGAATGCTACGAGCATCACGACGACGACTGTAAGCACGACGATGCTTGCATAAGGGGGTGCCATTGATGTCACTACGCTATAGCTAGTTGCTTTGCTCGAGACGAATGCCGCCTCACTCCCCCATTCCTTCCTCGAGCACACTTGCATGTCAACATAGTAACTGCTGCAAGCTGTTGTGCTGGCACCGATGGATCTGCCGCCGTCTTGGCTGATACTTCCGAACTCAACAGACAGTGAGTCGAGCAGTCGGGACCCGAGGTGTGTGTGTGTGTGTCTGTCTGTCTGTCTGTCTGTCTGTGTGTGTGTGTGTCTTCCGGGTTGGCGCACGCACTCTGGGTTTCGAAAAGCTCAGGTTGAGAAGCCGAAGTTTGCATGTCGAAGATTGCGTGCATGTGGTTAAGAAGTGGAGAAGGAGGTCCTCAGACTTCCGAACTGGTGGCAGGAGAACCCTTTGCTGCAGCCTAGGTAGAAAAATCGTAGGGCCCTGTCTGTTACTGTCATTATCCCGGAACATCGTGATGAAGTTCTACGGTCAGGAGAGAAGCGACATCGTCGTGGTGTCAGCCGTGCTGGCTTCCTTCAATGCTCTTACAAGCACACCTGCCCGTATGATGCCAAGCGTCATGTCTTCCGGCGACAGTTCGAAGTTGAAAATATCTGCATTCCTTGTCAGAGTCAATGAGAATCACCGATAAACTGAACCCCAGGTCCTGGGTCGCCCGATGCTCCTGCAAGCCACAGGAGAGCTAATGCCAAGATGCTCCCTGAGGCGCTCCGGTCTTTCTGACTTGGGGATGACCACCTGGGCCACGTCTTGAGGTTGGATGGTATCTAAGCCCAGCTTGCGGTTTTGCACAAAGAGAAGGACTGTGAGGCAATACAAGGGGTGATGGTTGCTGGAAGGATTAGTCCAAGTATCCGTGCCGTGCTGAAGAGCATGACGCAGCAGAACCTGAATCGATTGTACACACGACTGTTGAGCTGTCTACTTCTCATCCTTACGGGTCATGCAATTTGCCGTGGCAGCTACGGACAGCCATGGTCTCAAGCGAAAGCGCAGAGAAAACCAACTCTGGACGTGAACCGCATCACAGTGTCTCAGCAGAGCAGGGACAACTAAGTCGAATCGAACTACCTTTTTGAATTCACCCGGACATCGGATTCCAGCACGTGTTCACACTTCATCCTTCCCTTCTCTTGCTCTCTTGCTCACTCAGACTCTCTCTTCTAGCTGACGCTGCATTCTTGTGGTCCACACTGCCACCAGCCAGGCCCCCAGTCTGTATCAACCTTCTCACGTGCATCATCCACCTAAATAGTTTAAATAGGCATGTTCACCAGAAGGCCTCCGAACCAGACATTCCTATTTGTTTGGGAAACGTTCTCGTGCCGAAGACAGCACCCCACATGCCTGGGCAGTCGTTCTCCCACAGCGCGAGGCAATTCTCCGGGCAAAAATGTCTTCCAGTGGCTGCAAGACGTGCGGATACCTTCAGTGCAGAAGTATGGCACCAGCATGTACCGGCACGGTGTAATTCCTTTTCTCTCTCGCGGATGGCAGAGTGTAATTTAGAGGTAAAAGCAAGGTCAACCAACCTGGCAAAGCCTCAACGAGCCGCGCAGTGAAGGTACGAGTAGCACACTTCCCGTGCACTGGCTCGTCCCGGAGAGCCTAGATGCAGCTGTCCTCATGGAGGAAAACCCCTTGAACTCTACACACTCAAACCCGCAAACCCGCAAACCCACAAGCCCTGCCACAGCCGAGACACGCATCCAAGTTGCAATAGCCCATGACAACCAGCCCCTCCTTGCCAAAAGCTTGGGCGAGGTCCTGGCAATGCAAGAACGGCTATATCCACCCATGTACTTATTTGTTTGCGCATCATATTATGGCAGTAGATATGTACATAGAGTAATGTATACTGCATGTATGCATGCATGCAGTGAGGTAGGCAGGCAGGTAGGTATAGGTAGGTAGGTCGGTCGGTCGGTAGGTGTGTGTGTGTGTGTGCACGTTCGCGTGAATGCATGTACATACAACGACCATGCCGCGAGGCAACGCCGACAGGCCGTTCAGCAAAAGCAGCCCAACAGTCGAAACACTGCAAACTCAGAGGTAGGGTTCAGAAGGTCAGGATTCAGGGTTGCTTGATGGCGAAAGAAAACCCACAGGTTCGGAAGGCCTTCACTGCAGTGCCGCGGCCCTGAACACTAAGCCAAGCGGCCCTCAGAGGATCCACGGGAGCCCAACCACGGTGGTAGATGGAGAACCTCGGATTCACAAATCATCCATGTTCAGCGGAGGAATAGGCCCGAAGTGTAGGCAACGTATGCTGCCAGGCTGGAACTCCAGCCACTACCAATAAAAACCGCAGAGTACTCTTGACTCACATAAAGAGAGACGCCCTCTGGTCCAAAGACCCTTGCAGCATCTGGTCGGTCCCGGGCCCCCCAAAAGCGCATCAAGGAATCGTATGGAGCTTCCCGCTTTGGGGCAACTTCCTTGAGGAACTTAAGAAGTAGGGTTTATTCTGCCAAAGTCCAGGATATGTTGGAATGAGAAGTCGGTTTAGTGCACCGTCGGCTGACGTTTCATCTACAGAAGTGCGTGAGATATGTTAAC
>CAJNJA010016976.1:14580-36422 GCA_905231915.1 Symbiodinium necroappetens | reverse complement strand
CTTAAAACCCTAAAGCCTGAACCCTAAACCCCTACACCGTAAACCCTAAACCCTTTAAACCCTTAAACCCTTAAAAACCCTAAAGCCGCAAACCCTAAGGTCTGCGCTTAGAAGCCTGCGACCCTTTCCTGAGAGGCCCCGAAGGCAGAGGGTCTCAAACCCAACTCCCTGAACCGGTTTAGGGTTGAGGGTTTAGGGCTTTAAGGGTTTAGGGTTTAGGAGTTTAGGGTTGAAGGGATTAAGACCTTCAGGGCTGGAGGGTACCGGTTACTTCAAACGCCAGACATGATCAGACCCCTAAACCCTGAAGCCTGACAAAGGTCAACCAGCAAAGGGCCACTCCTGCAACAGATGCCTCAAACCCTGGACCCCAAACCCCCTTAGGCCCAAACCTATCTTGAAACCGGTTTAGGGTTTAGGGGTTTAGGGTTTAGGGGCTTAGGGTTCAGGGAAAACCTGAACCGGAACCCACCCTAGAATGGGAGTTTCGGCAAATCAACCCCCCGAGGAAAAGGATCCTTCACATAGGGTCGCCCGATAAGGACCCTTGCCCAGAGAGCCCAATACACCTTCATTAAGGAATATACCTTAAATCATAGGGGCCTTAATATTCTGGTTTAAGGTATATTCGTTAATTAAGGGGTATTGGGTGCTCTGGGCTTGACCACTAGCCTGACGTAAAGCAAACCTTTCACATCCCACAAGAACCTGTAACAAGTAAAGCAGCTAACACCCCCTTGAAGACCTAAACCCTAAACCCTAACCCCCTAAACCCTAACCCCTAAAGCTAGCTAACACCCCCTTGAAGACACGTTCGACAACTTTCAAGCATGAAAGCCCTGAACAGCAACACTATAACTGTTCCGCTCTGCATGGGCACCGCTGTTCGCCTGGCCTGACCCGCCCACAATGTACCTTGTCTCATGTCTCTTGACAGGTTCCGGTTTAGAGTTACAATTAGTTTAGGGTTTCGGGTTTAGGGTTTGTCATAATAATCTACTATTATACGCTAGGTTACATGATGATAGACTATAACATACTCACAATATGCCAACCTAACAGGCTAAAGAAAGCATATGTTCTATACTCTACGAAACAATACTATATATAATGTACAACACCCGTAAAAGACTGTAGTATTCAATATCTATACATAAAGTGTAATCTGCTACAACGATTAATTGCTGCTCCTGTCTGCTCCTGTACATTGTTGGAAGAACTAGGATGCAGGCTGCAGGCTTTGGGGCTGACAGCTCAGAGTTTTAAGGTCGCTGTTGCTGTTAAACTTGTTGCTGCGATTGTTGTTGCCTTTGCTGTTGTTGCCGCTGCCTTCTATTGTGGCCGCTGCCGCTTCTGTTGTTGTTGTTGTTGTTATTGCTGCTGTTGTTGTAATCGTTGTTGTCGTCGCTGCTGTCGTGGTTTTGTATTGTCGTTCTTGTCGCTGGTTTTCTTCATCTTCTAGTTGCCATGCATGAAGAATGGCGAGGCGGTCTGTGCCATGCCGACTGAGGGCGGCATGGCTCCCTCGGATTGTTCGTCCCGAGCGCATGGCAACCAAAGCCTGGCAGGTGCGGAAGCAAAGGCATGCAACAGAAAAGGAGGAGAGAGAGAGTGCAAATGCAAACACGAAGAGACAAAAACATTGAAAAGTAACAAGACCGCAGCACACCGGCGACATTGCAACCCACCTGCTTCCTTTCGTTCTTGTAGATGTTGGTTTGCGGAGGAAGTTGTCGATCGCCAAGCGTAGCCTGCACAGCAGCTGATGCCTTGACCAGGTCGAAGTCGGTGCGATACTCCGTGGGACCCCGGCTGGGAGCACTGGCACCTGTGCCGTCGTGGCTTTCATGTGGGTCGAAGCTGCGTGCAGCAGAATCCGATCGGGAAGAAGTTACGTGGCCTTCGTTGATGACCGCAGCAAATGGTAATCGCTGCTGATCAGCTGCTGCATAGGCTGACGCAGACTTTGCCTTCCGAGATGCTGCGGCCATTAGACGGGCTGAGCTCTGGCCACGGTTTTGCTCAGGTGTGAGGCATGACATACGCTTCGACGCCCGCCTGTAGCGCTGCACTCGATGGATGTAGGTCTTCTGCTGCCACAGTTCTGTTGCGGTGGACCGTCCCACGCGCGCGAGAAAATCTCCACGGCGCAAGGCAGAGTCTTCACGGTCAGGCTGGTCGATAAGCGAATGTGGGTTTCGCTTGTGCAGTTGTCGGCAGTGGGCCTGCAGCGCGGCTTGGAAAGCAGGAAAAACTCGTGGGGGGTCCACGTGCCTGAGCTCGGCAGACTTTCGGCTTTCTGCTTGGAGTTCAAGCGAAGCCACCAATGCGGAGCGTGTCCCGTTTGCGTGCGTTGACTCCACGGGCTGCGTGCCACTAGCACTACCCGGCTGCAGCCGCACGTAAGATGCCCGCCAACTGGCACAGAGGACACGCCCGTCCTCAGTTAAGATCGGGTCTGTTAGCTGGTATTGCGACCGTGCATCTTCAGGAGACAAGTGGAAGAAGCATGTTTTGCACAAGTACGACGCAAGCCCAGGTAGGTCCCAGCCCTGTTGACCTTTATTCTGCGACATGCGCCGGATAAGCAAAGCCTGCAGCTGTTGTGGAACGCGGGGCAAGGCCGCGAAGCTGCAGGAGAACAGGTGGTTGGATATATATAATGTGTGTCCCACAAGTATAGCGCCACTTAGCTGCTGCTACTTGGCACGTGTTGGGAGCAGTCTGCTCTGCTGCTTTCGCAGCGGCTTGTAGTTGCCGCCAGAGATTTGGAACCTTCGCCTGCAAAGGACGCTGGATGAAGGGAAGTTCCGTGGAGTGCCGATGGACAGCAAGATGCACTTCACAAAAGCATAGATCAGCTCGGCAGAAATGAACTGCTCGTGATGCACGAGCCGTGACGTACCAGCAAAACAAAGAGTGGCCTGCCCTCGAGACCTTTGTTTCGAACTTGCGAACCTGGCCGGAACACGTGACCCCAGAAATCATGGACCGTGTCTGCTTGGCCCAAGAGTAACATCCCAAAATTGGTTGTGGGTATGTGGATCTGCTCTGGGCTTGACTTGATGCTCCGGGGGCCGTAGTCATTGCCATTCTGGCACTCCAGCAGGAATTGGAAGTTGACTTTGTCCTTGCTCGGTTCCGGGCCACGGGATGCATGCGATGTGTCCAGCATAAGCCAGCACTCGGGGGACGCCCAAATTAGCTTGCCATCACTTTGTCGCATGCGTTTAGATAAATCTGCATCGGTCGCCTGCGCCAGATGCAACCCCTTACGGCCATCACTCTGCGACCAGAGCGATGGATGGCTGCGAAGCACTGACTGCTCGGAGTCTACACTATTAATTCGAGATGACATCAAAGGTACGCCGCAGATGAGTCGCAAACCCCTTGCACCATGCATTTCGGCCGTGTGCGTCGATCTCTTTGATAGGGTCCAAAACAGCATGCAAGTCGTGGTGGCAGACCCAACCGGCGAGGGAATAGTAAAAGGCGATTCTGGCGCGACATCGGCGTCAGTTATTAGCATACTTTATTAGCATACTGGCAACAGCCAGTGGAAATGGACACAGGCCGACAACGTCCATGGCGGCGGCACAGGCATCTTCAATTGCGTCATCAAACCCACGCAGTTCCTGCGACCGAGCAAGAAGAAGCTGGATTTCCTCTTCATAAAGGTCAAGCCAGGATAGGCCGAAGTGTTGCGCAGACATGGGCGGCGTGGCTGGCTGTGTCAGAAAAGTGTTAAGAAGTCGCTCTGCAAGCGACACTTGCACTTCGCAGGGCTGCTGTGCGACTTGAACCTCTTGGTTGTAGAAGTCTTTTGCAAAGTGCGCAGCAGACCAGGGGACCAGGGACGGGGGGACCAGGGGGCCCGGAAACCAGGGGACCAGGTGGCCAGACCGACCAAGGCCCCCCAGACCGCACCAGACCTAGGAACAAAAACGGGGACCCGGTCTTTGGGCCCGGACTATCTGAAACTCCGTTTTCAAATCACAAAGGAGTTGCAGCGTTCAGTTTTTTTGGCTTGTTTCCTGGTTGGCGAACCCTAAACCCTAAACTAACCCTATTCGGTTGATTGCAAAGGTTCACAGAGCTTGGCTGATGTGTCTAAGCGGGCTGGGACCAACCATGCCAAACCCTAAACCTTGAACCCCAAACCCGAAACTCTTTTGCAATACCCTAAACCACAAACCCTACAGCCTGTCACGGAGCAATATGAAATCTCTACTCCACATGTTTGCAGACCCTATAAAAGAATCCATAACAATAAAAGCAATAGCCATACCCTAAACCCTAAACCCCAAAGAACGAGGTTTGGAGAATTGGTTCGTCAAAGGTGCAGAGGATTCGAGTTCAGAGGTTCACGCGCGTTTAGGGTTTAGGGCTTTGCTCCTGGGCTTTGGGGATTAGGGGTAAGGGTTTAGGGGGACGAGGCGAGAACAAGCAACTCCGTGTGGGGGGGGGGCCTTTTTTTATAGATGAGTATTCAATGTAACACGTGTTTTGGGCTACCCTATTTTCTTGTAGGGCGGTCCAGATCAAAAAATACTAAAAAAGGCATCCCAAACATGGTAACTTAGGGGCCGAGTACCTTAGCCCAAACAAGGTTAACCTTTTGAAGTATAGTGGGTGTATATAAGCCCCAAAAGGTTAAAGGTTACCTACTCAGCCCCATCCCAAACATAGTAATTAACCCTAAACCCTAAACACCAAACCCCTAAACCACTAAACCCCCAAACCCTTAAGGTAATTACTAGGATACTAGGCTTTCGCATCTCAGAAGTTAAAGATCTCGGGCAATTAGTTCAACCGTCCTCCGTATTCGTATAAGTAGCAACCCAAAACCCCAATCTTAGCTGCCCATTACCCTGGCCCAAAAAAGTTTACACACTTTTCTTTTAGTAGGGGCTTATATTCTTTAAAATACCCAAACAAGTTGAGAAGCTTTTTCTTTTGGGTAGGGTTTAATTTACTCAAAAAGGTTTTTAAAGTCTACCTCTTGGGCTCCTAAACCCTAAACCCTAAATACCCTAAACCCTAAATCCTAAACCCTAATTACTAAACCTACTGGGCTCCTAAGTATAAACCCTGGACCCCTAAACCCCAAAACCCTACACTACTAAACCCCAAACCCCTGAACCCCTAAACCCTAAACCCCCAAACCCCTAAACCCCAAACCCTAAACTCCCAAACCCCCCAAAACCCAAAAAAACTGCCGAGGCTCAAGTTGTAGCTCGGCCGCGCGACGCGATAGGGAAACCAGGGCGTCTTTGGCTCGGTCTCGAGTCGCTCGCACAGCCATTTCTAGGATAGGGGTTTAGGGTTTAGGGGTTTAGGGTTTAGGGGTTTAGGGTTTAGGCGTTTGCCGCAGAGATTTGCGAAGGGCGGAAGTTTGGGACACCTGCGAATTTAAAGGAAACTACTGGTGGGGAGTTTAGGGTATATAGGGCTTCTATAAGGCTTCTATAAGTTTAAGGTATATAGACCTTCTGTAAGGCTCCTATAACGGTAACTACCCACTACCCACCTGAAAATGTCCTAGACTGTGGTGCAAAGGCTCATCTTGCCGTGAACGAGGATGGCAAGCCGTTTAATTGAGACAACCACTCTGCTTCTGAAGGGGCTTGAATGCACACTCCCCATGTGGAAGCTCCTAGAATCCTGCAGCTCTTGCGCAACTGCCCGGGAGGAAGGTGAGGCTAATGAAAAGCACGCAGTGCATGTGGAGGCTGCTTCGTTGTTCGAAAGTGCCAGGTTCCTGTTGCAATTCTCTCTGCTATCTACAACATATGAAGCATGTTAGCACAACTTAGGTTCCTCAAAAGAACTCAGAAACGCCCAACAACAACAATTATAGGGTTTCAGGATCAGCGCAAACAAACTTCTGTCAAACTGAGCCCCGGGCCTCCGTAAGCTAAGTTGCGGCAATGACGTTACCTACTCAGCCCCTAAGTTGTCCTCTGAGCCTTCCACTCCACCGAGGTGCCAGTACAGTCTTCCCTTCGGGGTAGATCTCCGTCATGAGGAGGGTGAGGCTGTGGTAAGCATCTCGGCCAGCCGTCGGATGCAGGACTGTGGGGTCCTATAGAGGCCTTAATAATTAGAATAGGGTTTTGCAGCATAATTAATAGACTATAAAAATAGTCAGGGACCCTAGCCTAGAAAGGATTTGGCAATTATTGAGGTCCCTACATTACCCGAAACCCCTGAACCTGTCTACAGAAGACCCTCAGGACTCAAGCCACTGCAATAATATCTATAGCAAGCCTATATCGGGACTCTAGTTTAGGGTTTAAGGAAGTTCTTGCTCACTAATTCATGATAGCATAGCTCGGCTAAAGACAGGGCCTCGGTTCAACTTGCTGGTGGGAGCAGGGAGCTGGGATTCTTTTGAAACCAAGCCTGTCATCTGCTTCTTCTATGCCATGTCTCGTCCTAGAGGTCCGAGCACGCATCACACTTATGAATAAATACATAAATAAATAAATAAATAAAAAAAATATATATATATATATTTAAAAAATATATAATTGTTGGTGTATTCATTTATCTATTTATGTATATTAATTTCTATATTTATGTACACATAGCGTCGCAGCTAAGTCTGGGCAGCAGGCTAGTGTGAGCCAAACAACCAGGGCAGGCTGCGTCCTGCTTCTGAGGCCGAAGAGCGACGTGCTCTTTGAACGTATGGTAAGTACCCCGGATCCCATACCTAGAGTCCTAGAGCCCTTAGAATGAAGCTGCAAAGGGAAGTCTTTTGGAGCTCAGTTTGTTCTGTAAGGAATCCAAGAATCCAAGACTCAGGTCTGTGCAGGTCAGCGCAAATGCAAGCCGAGCGGCTTGCGAAGTTCGCATCCAGCCGGCCTATTCCTCAAGCGCTGGCAAGGTTGGGTGTGGGGTTCAATGTGTTTCTTGTGGGGCTTGGGCTGCACATCTGTCTGGGTCACTTTAATCAGTCTGTCTGTGGTTGAAATGTCTCGGGACGTCCTAATAATTAGCTATTTGGTTTAAAGCTAAACCCTCAACCCTGGAACCCAAACTTAAACCCCGAGGTCATGATGAGCTTCCGAGCTGGTAGCAACTTGCGTGCCGAGAGGCGGTGTATGTTGTTCCCCTCGCCATAATACGCCACATATACACCGTCCTGATTCGGGGTTTGTCAGGGTTTGGAGTTTAGAGCATACACCGTCCCGATCGAAGTTATCTGGTTCAATTTGTACCCATAGGCTTCATAGTAGTTCCTTTTTGTGGATTATATTTAGGATCCTATAGGTAATCACAAAAAGGAACTACTATGGAGCCTATGGGTAGTTGCCTGAGATGATGTTGTGGTTTGCAGGCCTGCAAGATGGAAGCTTACGGTCTTTCTTCCGCTCCACGCAAGTCAGGTTTGTCCTGAGCCGCTATCCTGCGTGTGACTCAATACAGCACCCTCAATGGCGTAGTGACAGAGGGCATCCTGCAACAGTCATATTCTTGTGATGGGAACAATTTCAACCTCTCAGTGATGGCCTTCAGGCGCTAGGTGAAGAACAAAATGGGCTAGGGGATTTACCCATAGGCTCCTTAGTAGTTCCTTTTTGGGATTACCTTATAGGATTCTAAATATGAACCATAAAAAGGAACTACTTAGGAGCCTATGGGTACTTAGGGGCTAGGGAGAAGGATGCCTGCGGGTCTACGCATATAAGCTGCATACTATTGTCAACCATGACCCCCTATTTTTGGAAGACATAAGCCCTAAAGATCGTAGCTCTGAGCCACCACGCCACCCTGACATCTCACCTGGCCTAGATCTCAAATTTCCACCCTAAACCCTAAACTCTAAACCCGAAAACCGAAACCCCAAAGCCTAAACCCCAAACCCTTCGCCAATCCCACGACAGCCGAAACTCCTACTTAAGGCTCCAAGTAAGGAGCCAAGAACCAAGAAAGAGGAGGCCTGGGGGAAATGTTGAGACCTTAACATTCTAGTACTGTTCGGCCGTTTATGAAGCCCTAAACCCCAAACAATTTATAAACCCTAAACGCCCTAAACCCTAAAAGCCCTAAACCCTAAAAGCCCTAAACCCTAAACGCCCCAAGCCCTAAACCCTAAACACTAAAAGCCCTAAACCCCAAAAGCCCTAAGCCAAAAACACCCTAAAAAACGACTTGCATGCGCAGAGTGGGTCCTCGCCCCCGCCATCGTAAGAGACAACCTCAGGGAGAGTGAACCAGGAACCCTACAACCCCAAGCCTTGCAGGAACCCCTTATGGGTAGCTCTCTGAACTAGGGTCCTTCTTAGGATCCTCTTTACAAGGGTGCCGGACTATAGCGAGGACCTCAAAAGGGACCCAACTTTAGAGACCTAGCCAAATCTTGAACCCGAAACCCGCAACCCTAAACCCTTAAATCCCTAAGCCCTAAACCCCTAAAACCCTAAACCCCTAAGCCCCTAAACCTCTAAACCCCTAAACCCCTAAACCCTAAAGCCCTAAACCCTTATGGAGCTTCTGAAGATCCTTCAAAAAAACCGGGGGAGCCCCAGGTTCGCCCCTAAATGGATCCCTATTCTCAGGTTCACAACTTCGGCCCTGAGTTCCACCATCTTTCTGGGGCTTTAAGGGATTTAGGGTTTAGGGTTTAGGATTTAGGGATTTAGGGGTTTAGGGCTTTAAGGGTTTAGGGTTTAGGGGTTTAGGGATTAATGACTAGGGGTTTAGTGGTTTTGGGGATTTAAGGGATTTAGGGATTTAGGGCTTTAAGGGATTTGGGGTTTAGGCGTTTAGGGGTTTAGGGGTTAGGGGTTTAGGGGTTAGGGATTGAGGGGTTTAGGGATTTGAGGGTGATTGATGGGATTCAGGTCCTGGGTTCTGTGGCCGCCGCCCCAAAGCCTACGAAGCTGAAGGTTTAGGGCTTGGTCGTTCTTTTTGTGGTATTTAGGGTTTGGGGGTTTAGGGGTTTAGGGTTTGGGGGTTTAGGGTCTGCGGTTGGGGTTTAGGGCTGCTTTTCGATCCACAGAAACATCATTACGAAAGCCCGAGACGAACAACCTACCGGTTTAGGGTTTAGGGGTTGGGGGTTTAGGGGATTACGGGTTTAAGGGTGTAGGATTTGGGTTTAGGGCTTAGGGCTTGGGGTTTAGGGATTTAGCGGTTTAGGGCTCTGGGGTTTAGGAGTTTAGGGATAGGGCTTGGGGGCTTAACCAAATTCTGAAATGCGCCCCCCCCAATGGACAAACACGACCTAAAAAACACCAACAACAAACCTCGCAAACAGGCCCTATCTTAACCTGCAGGAAATAGAATTTAGATTATCGGCTCGGTGACTGTAGAAGGACTCCTTCGGAAAATTGGTGAGTGTCTTCCTGAAGCGATAACGTCATATAAAATGGTAGGGCCACATTCGAGTTTACTGGCTACTCTACTTGTTGGTATTCTTAGGGGACAATAGGAGAGACCCCTAGAAGGGACCCCTAATCCTAATACCCTATATAACCCTTATGTACCGCTTATATAGTCTCATAAAGCCCCTATATAACCCCAAGGGGTCCCTTTAAGGGTCTTTCCTTCAGTCCCTTGATATTCGGGGTGCTCTAGGGTAGTTCTCCAATTAGGGTAGTTTTGAGTCCTGTTTATAAGGGTGCCGTACTATTTTGGGAACCTGAAAAGGAACCCTAATTTAGACAACTACCCTTAAAGTACCCTTATAGAAACCCTTGTAGACCTCCTTAAGGAACCCTAAAAGGGACCCTAATTTAGAGAGCTACCCTCTACTGGTTAGTATTCCGTCCAGAGGAGGAGCGAGAGATCTGGAGA
This sequence comes from Symbiodinium necroappetens, assembly GCA_905231915.1. NCBI lineage: Eukaryota > Dinophyceae > Suessiales > Symbiodiniaceae > Symbiodinium > Symbiodinium necroappetens. The sequence continues at coordinate 26,615 of CAJNJA010016976.1, read as the reverse complement.
AGGGTGAGGCGATATGGCCGAAGAGGGCATGGCCGTCGTGGTGGTGGATGTACCGCCACTCCTTCCTTGGCAATAAGAAGCTAAAGTAGGGTTTTGGGGTTTAGGGCTTAGGGTTCAGGGCTTGAAGCTAAAGCAAAGGGCCTTGATAATCAGACTAGGGTTTTGGGGGGTACTTCAAGAATATACCGGAATCTTAGGGGCCGAGTACCTCAGCCCAAAAAAGGTTAACCTGTAGAATTATAATAGGTGTTTATAAGCCCCAAAAGGTTAAAGGTTACCTACTCAGCTCCTAAGGAATACAAGGGGATACGACTACTACGAATTCCTCAGACCTGTCTTACGTTCACCGGTCACCTCTTACGGGTACCCGATTGAGATCCCAACATCAACAGAGTAGAGGGGTACATGCTACTGCCCGACCTGGACTCACCAAAAACAGATCGGAATCTTGAAACATACCCTAAACCCATCTAAATCTAAACCCTCCCTAAACCCTATGCAGTCCCTTTTGGATCCCTTTAAAGGAGCCATATAGAGCCAGCAACAGGTATTCTAGCACTGTAAACGGGCTTAAGTCGTATGGCTGGCTACTGCAGACCTATCCACTTGGGCTTAACAAAACCTTGTACCCAGAGACTCCAATATCCCTTTAAGGAACATACCTTAAATCTTATTAGGGTTCCCATTATAATTTAAGGCATATTCCTTAAGGGATATTGGCGTCTCTGGGTAGTCTTGTAGTACCCACGGGGGGTATTTACTATGTAGAATTACGAAGCGAACCAACCTCCGAAAAAACCTTGGAACCTTAAACCCTAAACCCCTAAAACCCTAAACCCTAAACCCTAAAATCCTAAAACCCTAAACCCTCCGACAAAAACCGTGGACTAAGTCATCCTGGTGTCACTTTGAAGACTTGCTCCACCAGATCGGGCATGTCCAGCATTCCCGGCGCGTCCACCATGACCTGGGACTCCCGACCCAGGAAAAAGCCGTTAAAACCTATCCTAACCCATTGGTCTCCTTGAAAGGGATCCTTAAAGGGCTCTATAAGGGATCTATATCTAGGTTCCCCAGTAACCCCTAAAACATAAGGGTACCCTTTTTCCTAATATTCGGCCTTACGAAAGAGACCCCCAAATAAAAAGGGCAAAAGGGTACTACTGGGGAACCTAGATATTATAGGGTTCTATATTAGGGGCCTTAATACTGTCGATGATAGAAATATCCTTAGCATTACCTTGAGGACCCTAAACTACGGGAATGATGGTATATTCTTATTATGGGTAATTCTGCATTTATATCATCAACCGTATCCTAACCTTCGCTGTCTAATTTTTGCTGGGGCTCCTTGTCATCATGTCCTTATGCCTTATATAAGTAATATAAGCCCTGAAACAGGTCGGTTTCTGGGGGCTCAGGCAAACCATTTATGCGGCATCATCCAAGCTTCAAGCCCCCATGCTCTTCAGGAGCCATCAAATCAAGACCGAACGCCCTGCATGCCCAACCTCAGCATCTAAGTGGCAGCATTAGGCCTAAACCCTAAACCCTAAACCCTCAACCCTAAACCCTAAACCCTCAACCCTAAACCCTCAACCCTAAACCCTAACCCCTTATGGGGCCCTAAACAGGAACTCTTTGAGGAGCTCTTCACGAGGAGATCCTTCATGTCAATATCCCAGCGGCAGCATTGGTAACCTTGAGGGGGCCCTTGAAGGAAGCCTTACCCATAGGCTCCATAGTAGTTCCTTTTTGGGATTACCTTAATAGAATCCTAAATATAAACCACAAAAAGGAACTACTATGAAGCCTTAAAGCAACCCCAAACCCCGCCCAAATGGTCCTCATACCAACTTACAGGAGTAGCTAGATGTAGCTACGTGACAGATAATTATCTGGGCCTCGAGAGTCTATACTATACTATTACTTAAACCTCAAACGTCTATGCTATAATATTACTTAGACCCTCAAAAATCTATACTATACGATTACCTGGACCCTCCAACATCTATACCATACTATGATACGTAGACCCTCAAAAATCTATACTACACTCTTACTTAGAGCCTCCTTGGGCCCATCATCCCATCTAGGACATTTTTCGGATGGGTAGTTACCATGTTTTGGAGCCTTATAGAAGGTCTATATACCTTATATAGAAGCCCTACACACCCAAAACTCCTTAAAGGAAGCCCTATACACCCTAAAACTCCCCACCTGTAGCTTCCGTTAAGTCAAGTGCTGCTTAGGGCCGGCAGCTCCTGCAGTTGGCCCTAAACTCCCCACCTGCAATTTCCTGGAATCCCAGCGGCCCTAAACCCCAAAAACCCCTAAACCCTAAAAACCCAAAACCCCAAAACCCTAAACCCCTAAACCATAAACCCCAAAACCCATCATCCCTATATATATATATATATCCTAATATATATCCTAAACTCCCCACCTGTAGTTTCCTTGAATCCCAGCGACAGCATAGTCCACCTCTTTTGGGCATTTGCTCCGCCCGGGGCACTCGCAGCGATCCCGGAGCACCCCCAGGGCTTGGAGCCACTCTACTCGGTATCCTCGGTGAATTTCGGGCTTCAGGGTATTTAGTGGCTTATATAGGGTTTAGGGTTTAGGGTTTCAGGGTTTTAGGGTTTAGGGTTTGGGGTCTATATAGGGTTTTAGGGCTTAGGGTTTGAGGGTTTAGTGTTTTAGGGTTTAGGAGTCTGTATAGGGTTTAGAGTTTTAGGGTTTAAGGGTTTGGGGGTCTATATGGGCTTTACTAGCAGGGTCTTCTGGGCCTAGAAAGTGTTCTTGGTGTTCTAATTGGGCTCTCTCGACTCTCTCCGTCACACCAGACGCTCGCCACCGCCCCTTCATCAATGATGCGGGGTTTAGGGTTTAAGGTTTGGGTTTAGGGTATTGCTAATATCATCGCAAGAAGCCCCAACATGATGTCAGGAAGATTCCTTAGTTAGGGTATCCATGGTGTTTGGGGCTCGCTCCGTCAACGAAGCCCCAGGCAGGTCAAACTGAATAACAATGCCGAATCAACAAACCAATGTTTGGGAGATTCAGAAAACATCAGGGGCCCCTAAAGTTTGAAAGCACCGGCTTTTGTACATGAGGAAGAGGATTCGGATGTAGTCTCGGCAGTCAAGCCAAGCAACACCTGCGGATAACCTCGGAAAACAAAAAGAAACTATACAGCCGTAAACCTAGAACCCTTCCAAACCCTACTTGCCGAGTTGCCTGGCCCAGAACAGGTTAATCAATCTTGTGACTACAGACACCTGTGGACCATGGTAAGGTCATGCACAATCAAGAGACTTTACAGCCACCCCGTCAGCGACTACGACAACGTAAACCGCAAACCGATCGATCCACCCTAAACCGCTTGCTTATCATACCTCCTTGAAATAACTATAGGACAGCATTGTATCATATCCCCATATTAGCCAGAAGCATATTCACATCCAAGGCCCTTCTAGGAATTGGTGCCAAGGGTCCCCGGTTAGCAGGGCTGTGCATAGGGTTGCCGTAGCCCATGATCATGTAGTAGCGCTTGCCAAAGTATCTGCACGGCAAAACATCAGAGGGTCTAAGTAGCAACATAGTACCTGCTGTTAAGGCTATTATATGATACCCTAAACCCCAAACCCTAAACCCAAATTCTACAGGTACTGTGACTCCTTTGGGAAACCGGATCGAGGTTCAGGGCTAACCTGTAGCCTCAAAGCCTAGCCAAAACTGATTATGAGCTCCTGTGGAAGCCTGGAGAAATCACTCGAAATTACGCCTTAAACCCTAAAGCCTAAAGCCTGAACCCGGAACCCTAAACCCTAAAATCATGCCTTAGGCTTGCTTCTGCTGATTAGACTACAAGTGCCCCAAGGCCTCAGTCTACTTTAGACCTCTGGAGAGGTTGCGATGGCCCCTGACGTCTTAAGTGCAGGGAAGAACTTCCGGAGCCACGTGAAGGACTTGGATCTTCAGGTTTAGGATCCTGCCTTGCATATATATATATATGTATATGTATATGTATATGTATATGTATATGTATATGTATATGTATATGTATAAATAAATAAATATATATATGTATGTATGTATGTGTATGTATGTATATATATATACATACAAATGTGTATTAAGATGTACATACATATAATAATTATATCCACACATACGCACCACATCTACCTGTCCACTGTCAGTCTGTCTATGTATATACCTATCGATCTACCTACCTACCATTATCTATCTACTTATCTACAATGGTGTCTGTCTATCTATCTATCCATCTATCTACCTATCTACCTATCTACAATTCTAGCTGTATATCTATCTATCTACCTATCTATCTATCTATCTTTCTACCTACCTACCTATCTATCGGTGTGGAAAACCACAGCAAAAACACACCCTGTTTTGACGTTTTTCCAGCTGTGCATAGGGTTGGCAAATGACATGGAACATCCTTTGGGTTGCATTAGCCGAAGTTTATGTACGTTCGGATTTCGGTTTGCTTGGAGGTCGTGGCTGGCTGAAGCCCACTGAAGAGTTTCGTGTGTGGGTTTCCTAAACCCTAAACTTTAAACCCCTAAACCCAACCGTAGGTGCGAGTCAAGATTCCCGATTCCCCCCATCCCTACTCCCCGGATGGGAGCGGCAGGCCGCTCGGTGATGTCGCCAAGACTTCCTTCGACTTCCTTCTCGGTTTAGGGTTTAGGGTTTCCAAGACTTCCTTCCGGGAACTCGGTGGGCATGCTGGCTCCTTCTTCGCGGGCACATCCTTCTCCTTCGGCATGGAAGCGGATCCCGGGGGTGGCAGCGGGGGGCCAGGATGTCCCTGCAATCCAGGGTCTGTGTACAACGCTTGCCCAATCTCCGAACATATGATCGATCTCCTGTAGAAGCCTGAAAAAACCAATAGAACTATGCCTCAAACCCGAAACCCTAAACTCCAAGAAGGGTCTGGGATAGTTCAGGGGGTCTGGAGGAGATCCGAAGTCTATACTTATTGTCAAGGTTCAGATAAAACACCAGCAAGCCTAGATGCCTAAGTGGTACCTTTTAGGGTTTAGGTTTAGGGTTCCTTTTTTCATACCTCTGTGTACAAGCTCCGAAGGATGTGATGTAGGATGCCTTCTGCTACTACTGTACCCCGGATCTAGGACATTTTCAGGTGGGTAGCTACCGTTATAGGAGCCGTATAGAAGGCCTATATACCTTATAGAAGCCTTATAGAAGCCCTATATACCCTAAACTCCCCACCTGTAGTTTCCTTCAACCGGAACCGAAATCCACAAAAAAAACTCACCAGCCAGTCCTCCGGAGCCCTTTGAATTTGACACCCATGCCAAAAACACCCTACTAATCTAAAGCCCTACAAAACGACGAAGAACCAAATGACTGAAGCTTCAAAAGTGTGACCCAGGACTGTTTCGGTGTAGAAGGTTTCGGGCTCTAGAGGACACATGAGCTTATTAGGGTTTCGGTTTAGGGTTTAGGGCTTAGGGTTTCTGGGATCTTAGGGAGCATATGGGAGGTCAGCATGGAGGGTGCCTCTCCAGTTCAAGAATGCACTGAATCTCCCCACCAATGCCTGCACAAGAGCGCACTCGGCTGACTATGGACCGGAGGCAAGGCTCACTAGAGGGACCTCAATAAGTGGAACTACTGAAGATGATATAAATCCTGCATGAGCTCAAGGATCCTAAACTATGGGAACTATGGTATATTGCCCTATTCTGGGTAATGCAGGCTCAATAAGTAGAACTAGGGCTTTGGCGGCATATTTTGTAGTGTTTTGATTCCACTGATGATCATTAGCATAGGGAGCCGTAGTCTTAAATAGTCAGGCCCTTCGATTTGTGTAGGGTTGTAGGTCTTGCAACCCGGAGGACTCATTTAATCCCAAAAAGGTTTAAGGTTCATATACCATATAGGGATTCATACGGTTGATGATATAAATCCTGCATTACTCATGATAAGGAATATAACATAATTCCCATAGTTTAGGGTCCTTCAAGTAAGGCAGGATTTCAAATTTCTATCATCAACAGTAGTATAGTGGGAGAGGGCCCCCACTCATAAGGGCCCTGTGGTCCCCAAGCACAGCGGAGCTCCGGGAGCTCAGGGACTTAGGGTTTCGGTACCCAGGGGTCCACTTGAACTCCAGCGCTCTACTTGGAGGCCCTCCTCCACCTTTTAGAGTTTAGGGTTTAGGGTCAGAATTCTGCTGGTCAGCACCCAGACTGTAAAAGGACCTAGGCTAGTGGGTCCATTATCCTCGTTGTGTTCCAACTTCACTCAATTTCTCACCTCAGGCCCCTGAGAGCATGGGAGTGTTCGACAAAGGTCCCACTTGCCGCTGGGATTCCACGCCTAGGACCAGGTGCGTGTCATGGCCCAAATGAATGGACAGCACAACCGTCTCCCTTGGCTGAGTGACTGCTGCTCAAACGATACGACACAAGAAGGCCCTGATTGAAAGGCACATCATACGGAACCCGGGCTGAACGCAGCAGCCCATTATGGAATTGCACATTTCGACCCCTAATTTGTCTTGGTGGTTCTACAAGTACATTCACAGCTAAGACTCCCTAAACCCTAAACCCTAAACCGCAATGTCCTTTGATAGAGATTCGGCGATCTACCATCCTCGGGCCCCCGTCCCCGGAATGTAGCGCAAGACTCTCCGGTCAAGCGCCCAATGCTGTTTTGCGGTTTAGGGCTTAGGGTGTAAGCCCCGGAGAGCTCCAAACTCCCACAAAACCCAAGCCCCCCAAAAAGCCTTAGAAGTCCGGAATCCCCCAGAAACCTGCTAGGAACTCTTGTATAGGAACCTTCCAAGGAATCCGTTTAAGGACCCCTGTCCCCTCAACCCTAAGACCCAATCCTTCGAAGGAACGCTTTCAGGAACCCTTAGATAGAGGCCTTATAATCACTAGAATAGGGTTTTGGGGTATATCACATTATATATACAACAAAGAACCACCAAAATATTATAGGTAATTAGTTAAGGAATAAGCCCTAAACCCTAAACCCCTAAAGCCCTAAACCCTCAGCCCTGAACTCGAAGCCCCGGCTTCAAGTGTATTTTTGGGCAATTACTCACCGGTTCGTAGTAGGGACTGGAGGAATGGGTTTTGGGGGACTACTATAGGGGACCTTAAGGGGCTATCATAGGATCCATTCCCCCATTCCCTACTAAGAACCAGGGAGAAAAGAGCCAACTAAACCTAAACCCTAAACCCCATAAATCCCATAAACCCTATAAGCCCTATAAGCCCTATAAACCCTAAACCCTAAACCCTGGTTATTACCAAGGCCCTATAATTAACTCATGTGAGGCCGAAGGGGCTCTGGCTCGACGAGAGATGGCAGCCGGAAGCCGTAACTTGGCAGGGTTTAGGGGTTTAGGGTTTAGGGTTTAGGCTTTCAAGGGTTTAGGGATTTAGGGTTTAGCCTTTGAGGCTTGGGAGTGTGTGTGGGGTTTAGGGGTTTGGAGTTTGGGGTTTAGGGGTTTACTGAGTTTACTGGTTTTAGGGTTTTAGGGTGTATAGGATTTAGGGGTGTGATTTAGGGGTGCAGGGGTTAGGGGTTGGGGCTTAGGGTTTAAGGCTGAAGGGCCTAGGGTTTAGAATTTGGAGGTTTCGAGAGCCTTTGTCAGGGTTTATGGATTTAGGGCTTAGGGGGTTAGTGGATTAGGGTTTAGAGGTTTAGAGGTGAGGTTTTGGGTTTAAGGCGCCTTGGCTAAGAGCAGCGCACGTGGCTGCCTTTGTTTTAATGTCAACCTCACTTGAAACCCCTCCCCCTCCTCAATTACGCAACCCGATCTCTGGAACTCAGTTATCAGCCCCCCTCTCAAGTATATAGTTCGATCCTGGGAACTCAATAAGAATCCGGGGCCCTGGTTTCTAAATAACTTTGGGGCCGCCCCAACAGTGAGGTTGATTACCTACTCAGCCCCTAGAAAAAGCAATTGAGGCACTTTTGTCAGCCCTCCCAGAGTCGCAGAGAGCGTCAGCGAGCGTAGTAGTACTGGAACCTAGTGTCTAGCAATTCGGAGGGGCATCCCATGCCAGGCGGTCCACTTCTACATGCAGCCTTCTGGGAATCTCAATTAAACACACTCGGCCATCAACCGTCTCTTGTGCTGTTCGACACCGAAGTTAACAAAACTGTCGGCTTCCTTCTTCGTAGCTTCTTCTATCTAAGGACAGAGTATGGGCCCCTAATATGCACCCTTAGGTCTTTCTAGGGACCCTTAAAGGTACATATAGGATACATAGTAGGTGTATAAGGATCCTAGGGTTAATTCAACCTCAGGTTCTAACGAAGGACCAGAAGAGCTGCAATGGCCAGAAACAAGCCCTAAACCCCCACCCACACGGGTGGTTCCCTGAATTTGGGTGCCCTCTTGGATCCGCAAAATACTGCGAGAGACCCTTACAAAAAAAGACTCTAAAAGCGACTCTAATCTAGAGGACTACCCAGATACACCCTAAACCCTAAACCCTAGACCCGACGTCGGCCGGTCGAGGCTGTAGCACTGGGCAGAACGCAGTCCTAGACCCGAGCCGAAACCCTAAACTCACATACACCAACGACGTAGGGTTTAGGGTTTGGGTTTAGGGTTTACAGTTTAGGGTTTAGGGCTTAGGGATTTGTAACGAAATGTCAACAAGAGGTCTAGGGTCTAGGCTTGAGAGCTGATGCCTTCCCCTAGCAACAAAAAAATCTTCACGGAAGACCCTAAAAGCAGCACCCGAAAGCCTAAATCCAAAACCCTAAACCCTAAACCCCAAAACCCAAAACCCGAAACCCCTCAACCTGAAGAACTCGGACTGAGCATCCCAGCACTTCCGCAACCCCACCTGTATTAAAGGAAACTACAGGGTGGTGAGTTTAGGGTTTTTGAAGTCTTCTATAAGGCTTCTATAAGGTATAGAGACCTTCTATAAGGCTCCAAAAGCGGCAACTACCCGCCTGAAAATGTCCTGGACTACAGCCTCCATTCTAGCTCCTCTTTTCGGCTTTGCCAAATGCATGTTTAGGATCCCGGAAAGGAAACCCCCAGAAAGGAGGTACAATGGCAACTTTAGGTAAACCTGAAACCCTAAACCCTGAACTCCGAGACCCTAAACCCTAAACTCCTAAGCCCCAAACTCTGGAACCCGAAACCCTCAACTACGAAAAACCCTAAACTTCTAAACCCTAAACTCCTAAGCCCTAAACTCCTAAACTCCTAAACCCTAAACCCTGGAACCCGAAACCCTAATGGGTGCAATGGGCTCGTGCTTCCGGCATGCGGAATTCACCTCGGGACATTCGGTGCTCACTCGTGGCATCAGGGGGCTCTAGGGCTCTCGGGGGGTTTAGGGGTTTAGGGTTTAGGAGGGGTTTAGTAGGGTTTAGGGTATATAGGGCTTCTATAGGGCTTCTATAAGGTTTCTATAAGGTATATCGACCCTCTATAAGGCTCCTATAACGGTCGCTGCCCGCCTGAAAATGTCCTAGATAAACCTCTAAACCCCCCAAAACCATATACTCTAAACCACAACGCCTAAAGATTACACTCGGCTTCAGGGTTCAGGCTCCAACTCATGTCAGACATTTTCAGGTGGGTAGTTACCGTTCTAGGAGCCTTATAGCTTAGAAGGTCTACAGAACCTTATAGAAGACTTAATGGAAGCCCTATATACCCCTAAACTCCCCACCTGTAGTTTCCTTTGGTATCCGAACCTAAACTGCTTAGGGTTGACAGTTTAGGGTTTAGGGGTTTAGGGGTTCAGGGTTTAAGGTTCAGGGGTTTAGGGGTTCAGGGTTTAGGGTTTAGGTATGCCTACGTAGTCCAGGTCCTCACCGACCACGAGAAGTGGGAGTCGGGTTTGGGGTGGCCTTGGGGGCCCTACTGTAGTGTTAGCCTTGGGGAACTCCCTGATTTTTAGTAGGGAATGGTTTTTGGGACTACTATGGGGACCTTAAGGGACGATCATAGGGATCCATTCCCCCATTCCCTGCTAAGAACCAGGGAGATGATGTGTCTCGTCATTCGGAGTGAAGAGGTTGCCCCCTGCAGAGTCAGAAAATGCTGACGATTCCCTCGGTCGTGGATCGTTCAGATAGAAACGAAAGCACCCAACAAAAGCAATGACAATAAGCTATCTTGCTGTGAAGCCTAGCTTGAGCAAACCGGCCCGAATCCACTCAAGACCAACCTGCCATGAACCCTACACCCCTTCACACCCTAGATCACGACCTAAAGGATCAGGGGACTTGGTATGTAGGGTTAGAAGTGAGGTAGCTGAAGCAATTCCAGCACTTGTGGCATTACTTGCGAATTTCTCCCGATCCTCCAAGTACTGTGGAACAGAATCCTTGAGTTTGAGTCATTGAAAGCCTCAAAGCAAAAGAAGGGCCTTAACGATGAGAATACGGGTTCGGAGAATGTATTACACTATTACGGTTTAGGGTTTAGGCTTTAGGGTTTAGGGTATAACTGACAATAGAGACTCTACAGAATCACACTGCCGTCTAAAGCTTCGCTGAACTCCGTGGACACTGACTAGACCACTTTGCCCAACAATGACAGTCATCCTAAACCCTAACCCTAACCCCTAAACCCTAAGCCCTAACCCTAAACCCCTAAACCCTAAACCCTAAACCCCTAAACCCCTAAACCCTAAACCTCTAAACCCTAAACCACTACACCCTAAACCCCTAAACCCCTAAACTCTAAACCCCATACAACTGCATCATTGGAAACTCCTGATCCACTCGCCTGACAAGGGTCTGTAGGGAAACGAATCACGTCGGAACCTGATTAAGAAACCCGGGGCCTTTTTTTTTGTAGGGCTCTTGATGTGAACCCCAATATATATTGGGGTTATAGTTACAGGGCCAGGGTGTCTGAATCAGGTTCCTGCATTACCTGCCCTGTGTCATCATTTGATTAGTTTCCGATCTTATCGGGTTTGCTGCACCCTTAAGGTTTAAAATGTTGCAAAGGGACCGAGTCTTTGGCATCGTGTCGCTCCTCCCACACACGAAAGCGGGCATTGCGATGCGTCATGGCAGATGCATTGCGAAAGGTGCCTCGGGGGAAGGCTTCCGGATTTTCTCGGGTACTTGCGAGGCTTCCCATTCTTGAGACACGTAGCCGGTGCGCATCCTAAAACTACCACCAACACCAACACGCCTGGACAGTTCTGTAAAACTCGGGTCCCTTTTGGGGCCCCTTTTCGGACCTACAAAAGCACGCGAATTTAGAGAACTACCCACCTGCCTAGAGCAGCTGGGTATGGGCTGCAGAGTCATAACAGGGCCTTTTCAGATCACGGCTTTCGGGCCCAAAACCGTAAACCAAGGAAGTAGCTCTCTCTGTTCTTACAATCTAGAATCAAAAGGTCGTCGAAGGACATCCCTAAATCCCTGAACCCCTAAATCCCTAAACCCTAAACCCTTACAGCCCTAAATCACTAAACCCTAAGCCCTAAACCCTTACAGCCCTAAATCCCTAAACCCTAAACCCTAAACCCTTAAAGCCCTAAATCCCTAAATCCCTAAACCCTAAGGCCTAAAGCCTTAAAGCCCTTAAAGCCCTAAAGCGATGGTGGAACCCAGGGCCAAAGTTGCGAACCTGAGAATAGGGATCCATTTAGGGGCGAACACCTGGGGTTCCCCCGTTATTAAAAAACCTACAAAAGCTCCATAAGGGTTTAGGGGTTTAGGATGTAGGGGTTTAGGGTTTAAAGGTTTAGGGGTTTAGGGTTTGGGGGTTTAGGCGTTTGGGGGTGTAGGGGTTTAGGGGTTTAGGGTTCCCCCTAATTCAAGGATCTTCTTTTTCCTACCTCTTCAAGGTTCTACAAAAAGAAACCACAATAAGGAACCCCCTTCAGGGTTTGGGGTTTAGGGTTTACGGTTGCGCAAATACGCTTTCTTTTTCTAGGGTCCAGCTAGGGTTTAGTCATAGAGACCACGCACGCTGAGCCGCAAGTGAGTGCCCTGAACCCCAAACCCTCAACCCTAAACACCCT
>CAJNJA010016975.1:0-11147 GCA_905231915.1 Symbiodinium necroappetens | reverse complement strand
GGTCCAGAGCTTAGGGTTTGGGGCCTAGGGTTTAGGGCTTAGTTCAGGGTGTAGGACTTTGGGTTTAGGGTTTAAGAACGAACTCTTTTTTTTGCTAATGTTGTGGGATTCAGGGGTGGGTGGGTGTTATGTCTAAGCCTTAAATGTAACTGTACCATAAAACTGCTCGATCCGGAGCTGCTGAACCCTAAACCCTAAACCCTAAACCCTAAACCCTAATAGCATGTTGTGCAGCTACCCCTTCCCCTTCATAGCCTGTTTTGCCGCGAAAACCATGCAACGAAAAGAGACACCCCTTCCCGTCATCACTCTTTCCCTTCATAAACCATGCCACCAGGTAACGACAGGCATGGCCGCCGTCAAAGCCACGGAATGAAGGGAGCTATTCGGGCTGTGGCAGAGTGTTTTGGGCATCAGCGTGCTGCTCGGGCGAAGAAGCGCTTCAGCTGCGTCCCACAGGTCCCACAAGTCAAAGAATGGTGATTTCAACAACTCTCTACCAGCCCGCCCAACGTGGGAGGCACTCGGGGCCCAATGCAGTGCGGCACTAAACTGACTCAAGTCGTGTGCTGCCATGCGCTGCCTCTCTTCAAGCCGGTGCAGAAGCCGCCCACGATCAAGCTGGAACTTGAACTCTCCAAACCTTGGCAGGACCTCCGCGTGGCACCCAATCAGGTCCGACTCGCCTCCGACCTGCAATCCCCAAATCCCGCCAAGGCTCTCTTTCAGGCCTGCTAAAAACTGAGTGCTGCATGACCCAACGGCGTCTGATACCGCAGCCTTGCCTTGAGAGTAAAGCGCAGCACCATCACAAAAATATACAGGCTTCGGTCTTTCTGGCACTATGTACCTGGTCAAGACCTCGCATCGCCCTGACCTCACCCGGGCATTTCCTCAATCAGGCTAATGGATAAGTCTTGAAGCTCTACACTCTACACCCTAAACTTCCCTACGCGGTTGCCTTCATTCAAAAGCACGAACGAACCCCCGGTTTGGACGGTCCGGACTTGCAGCTTGGCATGTAATTAGGGTAAGCACTAACCCTAACCATCACTCCTAAGCTTCCGAGCCTCCTACACCAAAGCCTTGACTTCCCTCCTCAAGAAGACCAAGCTACACACTCTACACGCGTTACACGCCCTTGAACAGCACATCAAGACCCAACTGTCACCAACATCCAACAACCTCGCTTTGCGCAGGGCGTCCTGTGTTGCTGACTCGATCTTGTTCACGGCCGCTTTGGCGTCCTCACACTTCACATGAGCACACTTCCACAGCTGTGCTCCGAAGTAGGGTTCTGTGGGTTCTGTGGGAGGCTGTAGGTGTAGGAATTACTTGGGGTTAGGGCTAGAGTAACGAAGCCGGCTCCAAAGAAAGCTACAAACCAACTCTAAAAATCCTTGAACTGTGGAGCTCTGAGCCTGCGACTCACTTGCCCAGCCCTCCCAAAGCAATCATGCCCTCCACCTGGGGATCAGCCGATCCACCTCTTGGACCCAGGATGCCTCCCCCCCGTCGTAATGCCGCGCTTTAGGGGCCCCCCCCCTGCTTAACGTTCTGTTTGCTGGGCTATTCAGAACACTGTGGCTGTTTGGGGGTGCGCGGTGGGATCCTGTATTCGGTGTCGTAAACAAGTTGGTGGGGCGCCCCTGTAAACTAAATTGCCGGGCCTCGCTGTCCTTTTTGAACTCATCCCAGTTCCCTTGTAAATATTTCAACCATTAGCAGGCTCCTGGACCGTTTAAAGAGAGCAAAAACCAACTTCGACTGTTCATGAAGGGGAGGGAACACACTAAAGCAGGTACAAAATCACCCCCGACGCTTGCTGCGGGTGCTACCACGGCTACTGTAGGGTACCCGGAGCTCTAAACCCTAAACCCTAAACCCACGGCTACTGCAGCGGCTAGCCGGCGATGTCCAGTCCTCTTTACGCTGTTGCTCCTCCCTTGCTTCCTGGGTTGCGGCTGCGGAGGTTGTGACAGAGCCTCAGATGCAGAGCAGCTTTGGGAGGGCCCCCGAACGCTGCCCCACACCCAAACATCTCTGACCTAAAAGGATGCCCTGCCATGGTGGGTAGTTTTTCTATGCCCTTGCCACTAGACCCTGCTGGCATTCCGGAGAGTAACAGCCACATGGTTTCTGGAGAGCGCCCGTTACCCGAGAAAAGAAAATCGAGCTGAACAGGCTCGAGCTACGCGTCGTTGTGGTCCTGCTGGTTTGCGAGACAGATGATGTGGAGGTGCTCGTACTTGTGGTGGTTGTACTGCTGCTGCGGCTGCTGGTGATTGTCAGGGTGGATGTCGTGGAGGTCAGAGTTGAGGTGCTGGTATAACTGGATGTGGTCGTACTTGTGGTGCCTGTTGTAGAGGTGGAGCTGGTTCGGGATGTGCTGCCGCTGGTGCTCGTGCTTGTGGTGCTCGTGCTAGTGGTGCTCGTGCTTGATGTGCTGTCGGTGCTACTGGATGTGGTGGTACTGCCAGTGGCGCTGGTGGAGCTGGTGCCGGTCGTGCTGCTCGTGCTTGTTTTGCTTGTGGTTGTGGTTGTGGTTGGCATGATAATGTCAATGGGAGGAAGGTGGTCGGCCATCTCATTGCTTCCATCGCCCATATAGTCGGTGGTGCCCAGGCCCAACTCGCCGCGAAGGTTGTAGCCCCAGCACTTGACAGCGCCGTCGTCCAGCCTGGCACATGTGTGCGTATCACCAGGAGCCAATTCCACTGCGGAGCGCCCCGTGCCGAGGGACACGGCAGGGAGGTAGTCCCCCATCTCACTGCTTCCATCGCCCATATTGTCGGTGGTGCCTAGGCCCAACTGGCCATGTCTGTTGCGGCCCCAACACTTGACCGAGCCATCGTCCAGCCTGGCACATGCACCAGCAGCCACTTCCACTGCGGAGCGCCCCGTGCCGAGGGACACGGCAGGGAGGTAGTCCCCCATCTCATGGCTTCCGTCACCCATACTGTCCGTGGTGCCCAGGCCCAACTGGCCGTAAGAGTTGAAACCCCAGCACTTGACAGTGCCGTCGTCCAGCCTGGCACATGTGTGTGTGTGTGTGACCAGCGGTCACTTCCACTGCGGAGCGCCCCGTGCCGAGGGACACGGCAGGGAGGTAGTCCCCCATCTCACTGGTTCCATCGCCCATTTGTTCGGTGGTGCCCAGGCCCAACTGGCCTTGGTTGTTGTAACCCCAGCACTTGACAGTGCCATCGTCCAGCCTTGCACAATTGTGTCCCCAACCAGCAGCCACTTCGACTAACGAGCGTCCGGTGCCAAACGCCACAACAGGGAGGTGGTCCCCCACTCTCGGGATTCGCGCCGCTTGCTGGTGGCATTATCATCTCTTAGTCTTATCATCTCTTGAAGCCTCTGGCCCCGATGGCCAGCACTACTACCCGGTGCCGACGCCCTTCGGCACCCTTAGCCTGAAACCCATCCCGGCTGTGACAAAACGGAATGTGGCAGAGACGCCGTGCAACGCCACAACGCTCTGGAAGGAAAGGCTTGAGGGAGAGAGCGAGGCCAGCCGCCGAGCCTGAGCCCGCGCCGGGCGAAGACTGCCTTCAGGGAGGACTCCGAAGGGCCTGAGAAACAACAGCGAAGGACCATGAAAAAAGCCGAGGTTGTCCCCATCCGAATCCCACCATCTCCCACCATCTCGAAACCGGTGCCTCCACGCAGCCTGCTCGTCCAGTAGCCGGCCCAGGTCCCAGTGATCGAATTCGAAAGCAACGAAATGGCCCCCACTTGCCTCTCACGCTTAAGTGTTCCGTCAAGCTGTTCCCTTCCAAGTCTCCGTTTCCAGAGGGTCTTCCAGGGCCGCAGCCGGGCGACTGACGACGCTCCGCTGGGCCTCAGCAAACGTGGGCCAAAACCAAAGGGCCGATAGGGAACGCCTCGCAGGAAGCAGAAGGGGCTGAGGCACCCACGCGCTCGCCCAAGCGCACCGACGCGGCCTGCGGAAATCATGATTCATTGCAGTCCTGGACACGAATCGATACAAATTTCATACGTTGTTGTTCCGGCACTGTACCGAAAGCACTGTACCGAAAGCCGATAAAAGTCTGCCCATGCCCGAAAATCTGCACGGCAACACGACATGAGAAATCATACATCTGCCCATCACCCGAAATCCAAGCCCCAACAAGCAACAACAAATCGAAAAGCTTCTATGCAAATCAAATGTGCATCCGGGATCAAAAATACACCTTAAAGAAGCCACAACAAGTTATGCATATTCCGACACCCCATCATCAGCACCTCATCAAGCATCATACATTCTGTTACTCCCGAACATAGAAACAGTCGTACATCTTCACCCCAACAGGCAACGACAGACCCCATCGTCCCGTCCCCGGCATCGACATCAAGAAACGGCAACAAATCCTGCGTCAGCATCTTCTCTTGCCCCAACATCCCAAAATCCCTCTCAGAAACAAAAGGAAACAACATAATCTTCCAATAAACCCCATACACGAAACCCTATAAAAGCCCAGTATCGATGTACCTCTTGACCCGAACTCCGGCGGCGGAGACTTCCGCCACCTGCGGCCACACCATGACGCACTGACGCAGCGACTATTTGGAGTCACGTTTGAGGGGAGAGGCATCTCGCAGAACGGAGTCCAGAGCTCGGCTGTCTGAGATCGGTCGCCCGGCCTCCCCTCCGCCAGGCAGCTCCGTCTCCTCCCCGAGGATTCCCTCGGTCGCGTCCCATTGGCGCTCGCAGATGAAGCACATCACCATGTCGAAGCCCGGGTAGCCCAAGCCCACGCAAGTCTGGGAGCAGACAACTTCCGATGTTCCACAAAACTTCGCCGTGTAATGCATGGAGGTGCTGAGGTATCTTCAAACCCTATTCAACCGAAGCTCTATATCTGAGAAGTATTTCGGACGCAGTCGCAGTTTGTCCCGGACCGCAGTGTGCATGAAGCCCACTAGACCCCGAATGCATCCGAGACGAAGAACTCCACAAATTCGTCCTTTCAGCTCCCAGACGACGTCTGCCAAAATCCGACATCAGCCCCACATGGGCACAAAACAAACACCTGGAGCCTGGGGCCTAAATCATGGGAGGACATGAAGCCCTTACCAAACCACAACAATCCCAGCAACGACCTGAGACCTGCACCCTGTGAACCCGCAAGCCCTGAGATCTGATGGAGGGAGGAACTCAGGTAGCTAGAACTCTCAGAACCCTTTTCTGAATCATGAATCCCTTTGGGCCGATGCCTTTGTAAAGCACTCTTGTAAGTCATGTGGGGGCCTGAACGTCAGTGGATAGAGGTCCGCTGCAGGCGCGTTCGGCGAGATCCGACAGGCGCCACCTCGGCAGTGAATACCGTCGGACACAGATGCCGAGATCTTCTCGCACGTGACAGCCCTGACAATGAGCATCTTCTCACGTGGAGAATGAGGCACTTTCAACAACAACTCTTCCTGTCACGAGCCTGTAAGTTCCTTGGCCATGTCGTCGGGCAGAACGGGCTTAATGCACAAGTTCAACTCACGTGACTGCAGGGACAGATTCTGATGCCTCTACGTCTTGGTGCACTGGATGCCACTGACTGACTTGCTGCTCTTGGTCATCACGGCTGTCGGGCGCGCTTTCCAGGCCAGAACAACGAGCAGTTAGGAAATGATGAAAGGAACTTAGCATCCATCACGACAAAGTGCCAAGTGTCCCGGTGATCCTTTTCGGCACCTTTCCAAAGCGCCTTTTGTTCTACTCCGTGGCCGCTGAGGATGCGCAGTTTGGCTCAGACTGCATTGGCTAACCCCCAAAACTCCAAGCCTTAAACCCGTTGACCCTAAATCCTGAAACCTGTGCCCTTACCAGCCCCCACAACCCCACCTCGAAGGCATGCCTCGGCCCTCAAAGCTAGTTTCGTATGCGAGCGGACAATGCATGAGTTTGTCGCGATTGATATCGATTGATGCTTGAGCCCCGTCTCACATCGCCTCGAGCGTTGAAGACAGGGGCCGACGCAGAGCGGCCCAGAGTTTCGGGCACTCTAGGGGATGAAACGGATGAAAGGGTGGGCCGTCGGCCTTTATTGCCAGAAGCCTAAGGTGAGACAGGGAAGGGACAGGATGGGTCTGCGTTCTTTGTGGTTAGCAAGGATTTACAGAAGAGTTCGGGGTTTAGGGCCTGCGTACATTGCATGAATTCTGCTTGATTTCGAGGCTCGACCCGCACACTGTTGGAGATGCCAAGAGTTCCTCAGGGCCCTCCGGTGCATCTACGCGAAGAAACAATTCATAACTCGCTATGTCAGGTGAGGTTGAAAGCTAGGAATCTCTAATATTTTCGAAACTTGCACATGTATGTCTCTCAAGAATGCCGCCAGCGAATTCAAGCTGCCGCTGGCGCGCTGCCAGCCTGCGGAACGGCGGTTGGGCGCACATGTTGTCCAAAACTTCCTGGCAGCTTTCCCGGCATTCCGGAGCCTTGCCCTTGGCTTGGCCTTTGCCACCACCTGCGTCGCAAGGCACATCGCGTCATGGTTCATCCGCTCGGCTTCTTGAGGAGGCGAGAAAATGACATTCCACCTTGCTTGCCGGCTCCAAATCGCAATTTCCTCAGAGGTAGCAAAGCGCACCGAGAGCGAATGGGCGCATTGTCCTGTGCACCCTCTCAGGGGACGACAGCCAGTCGTCCATCTCCAAATCTCGGCCAACACCCTTCTTGTTCTTCTTGGGGCCTCCACTTGAAGGAGTCACAAGTGGGCCAAAGTCGATGGGAGTCTGAGGCGTCGCAGTGTCCAAGTTGTGTACTTTGGCTCGAACTGGGCTGCTGGCCCGGGCTTTGAGCGAACATGCCCATGAGCGGCTGCTGATAGCCACCTGCAGTTCTTGCTGGAGAAGGCAACGGCAGAAGCCAAGCGAGAGTGCCGCGTGCCGCGCCTTTACCGTGGCTCTTCCCGTGTTGCGACATCCTGCAAAGCTCAAGGGCTGAAAACAGCGAGAGAGAGAGAGAGAGCACGACTGCACCTGGCATGGATTTCATGCCTCCGTTGAGTTTGGCCCTTGCCCTGCGGCCCCCTCTTCTCGACCCATTTCTGCATGTCCTGGGCGACTGGAGCGAGCAGCAAGATCCTCAGCCCCTCTTCTTCGGAGAAGGTCAGTCCTTGCCACCCTTTCCACCTGGGCAGCATCATTAAACAACAGTCTTTCCGTGGCACGCGCTCCCAAAGCCCCCGGCCTCCCATGTTGTCATGGCTGTTGCGGTTCCTGCCAGCTTTGCCGTCCTGATGCGAGTACGGAGTTCAAAGACCCAAGGCTCGACAACAACTTTGAGGACCACATTTGAAGCCTTCTTGCCGTTGCCTTTGCTTGGACCATTGAAGTTTCCGGCCTGAGTGAAGCAGCAAGAACTGGCTGACGAGCACGAAGCTTACATCACTCGTCCAGGCCAGCCTCCTGATTCGTGTCCATGGCGGGCATCTGGCCGGACCTCCACTGCGAAACTAGGCCGATAGGTGCAAGTGCCATTAACTCTGCATCATTGCAAATCACCGCGGCCTCATATTCATGCCCCAAAGCTGACGCATCTCCTCATCGCGACGGCTCTCAGGAACCCCACCATCCCCAGCCCAGACACCCCAGCACCAAGAGACAAACCAATCAAAGGCAGTCCTGGTCCAAGCCGACGGAGTCCTAGCAAGGCGAAGCGCCGTGCATGCCCATCGCTCCGCATCACTTTGCGCTCCGAGCTCCTTGTCGCCGTTCTGCTTGCCATCCTGAGCAACAAAGCTCAAGGCGCACTCCGAATTGCCGCACTGCTGTACGCTGAAGACCCTACAACTTGCCGACAACCTTAGGCAGGTACCCGCAGAAATTGCGCCTGGACTGCTGTGCTGCGCGGTCTATTGACCTGGAGGTTGGGATGAGGTACGTGGCATTCTCTCCGTCTACGTGACCTACCGGCGCAAGCATGGACGTTGGTGTACCTGCTTTGCAAGCACCAACGTGCTGCTCAATGCCTCAACGAAGGGGGATGTAGTTCGTAGGTGTCATTGACATACCTGTCGCGCAACACTCAATCTAAATCTACTATTGGTAATGCTTCGCGACGGCTACACCGTGCTGTGCGCCCAATGCGGCCCCTGTTTTTGCCACGGAGTCTATGAGGCTCATTGCGTTGCATCTTGTGCACATTTGTGCACTCTCGGGTTCTTGGACCACGTATGTAGAGAATCACAACAGCAGCAAATGGCTCTGCTAACATGGGCTACACCTTTTGTTGGCAGCCCTGGCGCTGGCTTTCTCATACAGGAAGCCAGCCCTGCGATCCTGCTTCTTCGGCAGCCCCAGCTCGTTCAGTCGCTGCTTAGTTTGAGGATCATCGACGAAGGCATGCGCAGCTGATTCTCTGGCTGCAGCTGCATCTGGCGCCAAGTCCCCGAACCAAGTGGCGAAGTCGCCCAGCCATGCTACGGTCAAGACGGCCTGCACCAAAGACATGCCCCCCACGTCTCGCGACTTGTAGGTCCAGCTCAGCTTGCGAGTCTTTTCCAGGCGCCTTGTCGCAACATGAGTCGTGACATTGACACTTCGCACACGTGCAGGCACACACACACACACAAACACACGTGGTCACGATGCACGCGCTAACGGCACGCACAAATAAGTGCTGGGCTGCAATATGCGACCAGCTTGCTCCACCGCGGAGCTCATTGGCGAGACAAGACTTGATGTGAAATTATGCGGTGGTCATGGCACAGCTGCACATCTGAATCTATTTGCTGCTTCTGCTGGTATGTTGGCAACAAGGCTCCGAAGCCGAGCGCTGTAAACAGAAGCATGTAAGTCACAACATGGGGATTTGAAAACCGAGGCGCAGCTCCGAGCCCAAGCATACTGGGCACCGTACTGTGAGAGTGAGAGACCGCATAGACAGCGTATCCCACCTGGGACAAGACAGCATCGGAGCAGTTGTGTGGTACTGGCGGTCTTGATGGCTTGACTGGGCCCGACACTTCCCGCTGCCCCATCGCGCCAGCACCTTCTGCTTTCAGCAGCTGGGGGACCCTGCTAGTGCGGCTTGCAAGGACATGATACCATAGTAGAACACAAGTCCTGGGGCCCATGTTGAGGTTTTAAGCCCAGGCCTCAGCTCCTATCGGGAAGTTCCACGCAGCCGAAGATAAATCGAGACGTGTACCCAACCCCAAGAGTCACTGAAACTGTGTCAGATTTTCCGGATGGGCCCTGAAAGGGTCCGATAGATGGGGAGGGGAGAAGTGTGTCTCTGTGTGTGCGCGTGTGTGTTATGGTCACTAGGCTTGGGGGTCATGAGACTTTCGTGCTTCTTGAGTAGCGGCTTGTGGTGTTGGGTCTGGGACAGGGTTGGTTGGGAACCGGCTGGAGGCATTTAGAAGTTCGCGCAAGCAACCCCTTTACACTTTTCTGCTCTTTGCCTGGCTGATGCAAAAATGCTACAAAGGTGCTGTTTGAGGTCCTCCCACAAAATGAGGTTGCTGTCATCACTTCTAAACCGTCTTCAAAACCTTGCAGCTCGCCTCGCGGGCCCGCGCGGACATCGTCATGATGGACAGAAAGGGAAATGGCTGTAGTTTTGCTCGCACATGCCCTGCCATCACCATGTGAGAGCCAAATGGAGTCAAATTGATCAGGCAAAACTTTAAGAAGACTGCGCAGCGCTGCTCCGGTGGACAAGCTTTACCAAGGTGGTGAATCAATTCTCTCAAGCTTTCGCTGATGCACGGCTGTCAAATAAATGTCAGGCTCCCTCGGTCTACGGAGTGGAAACGACACACAGGGCAGCCGCCGAGTTGTCCGACACAGCTCGCCGATGAGTAAGGATCATCGTGCAACTCACACCATGAGCCTCGTCCAGTGGCTCACTCGGTGTCAGAAGTACCTTTCGCTGCCCTTTCCAAGACCGAGGTGCTCAGTTGTCCAGGAAGGTCTTGCGGCTCGACAAGCCGCCGGCGCCCCTGCCGGCTGCGCTTCAAAGGAGAGCTCAGCAGGCTGAGCCGCATGTTCAATGCAGCCCAGGGCGGCCTGACAGCGAGTCCTGCCAGGTGATGTCCAGGTAGGCCAGGCCAACTGCGGCGGTGACGACGGCGAGGACGAAGACAATCATGAAATAAAGATGATAATGATAATGACCAGTGTGACTACTGTCTGCACAATACTGATAAAGACGATTGCAACGACGGTTCTGGTGACGATGCTGGTGGTGAAAAGGAGGATGTGAGTATGGAGGCAGTTTAGACGTCCTTTTCCCCATGCTACGGTGACGACGATCAGGATGCACGAGCGATGACGGCGAGTGTTAAGACAGTTAAGATGATAGCTAGTATCCTCATAGTTAATACTGCCATCTTACAAGTAGCTGCTACTTGCCTCGAGGCACCTTCTCATCGGTCAAGCCGAAGGCGAAGGGCTGCGCATGTGCCAAGCTGGCAAGGCAAGCCGAGAGGCTCTGCCCGGAGGCCGTCCGCCCCTCCTCGGACATTTGCCAGTGTTGGGGACTTCTGTGGACTCCTAAATCCCAAAGAAAATCGCGCTCCCGGCCTTCATGGTGACATTGATGAAGCGGTCTTTAGGGTTCATGGAGAAGCACTCCTCTATGACATAGACAGCGGCCTAGTAGGAAGGCGGATGAGCCGGTGCTTGAGCTGCATCCTGTTGCCTCGGCATTCAGCGTGTCGGAGACCATGTCCAGCAGGTGGAGGTGCGCACCCCCCTCTACAAGCCCTAGCACCTCGTAAGGATGCACTGGCATCTGCATGCGCAGGCCCTGAAGTTTGGGTGATGCCGGCTAGCCTGCGGGCGGTAGGACTACACCAATTGGTCCCAGGTGGCGGCCGCGGATGCCTCCAGAAATCTGGAAGGCATGCACCGACAAAGGAATCGAACTTCGGCTTCTCACCCACGACCGCGCCTCTGCTACCGCCTGCTTGGCCAGACCGGCAGCAGCCCGATTCAGCTCATAGCAAGCGGCCTGCAAAACATGATTGCCACATTTGCATGATGGGGTCGGATGGATGGACGGACGGACGGATGGATATATATATATATCCATATATATATATATGTATACACATGGATGGATAAATATATAGAGAGGTTGATCGAGAGATAGGTAGGTCGACAGATGGATAGATGGATAGACAGGT
>CAJNJA010016974.1:0-11148 GCA_905231915.1 Symbiodinium necroappetens | reverse complement strand
AAAAAAAAAAAAAAAAAACGCGTGGACTCAAAGCCTCTGTCCCAATAGTCCGCAGGCCCTCGGCCTTCTTTAGGGCCCAAAAGATCCGAAGATCCGGCCCTCAACAAAAAGCTCCCCAAGGAAGAGCCCTGAAGCTCTAAACCCTAAAGACCCTAAACCCTTCAACCCTAAACTCCTAAACCCTTAAACCCTAAAGGAAAAAACCCTAAACCCCTAAACCCTAAACCCTAAACCCTAAACCCTAAGAGCCCTGAAGCCTCCTTGGCTTCCACCAGGTCTCCGCTTCATGTCCTCTGGCCTCTCCCCTGGGACCTCGGATCGGGGTCTGGGACGAGGAGCTGCGATTCACCAAAAAGTGTCTAGGAGGGTTTAGGGTTTAGGGGGGGCGGAGGGAAAACTTGGGGATTCGAAGGGTTAGGATGTTTCGGGCTTGAGGCTTCAGAAGCTTAGGACCCTAGAGGGTTTAAAGGCTTAGGTGAGGGCCTTTAGGGTGTTTAGGGTTTAGGGTCGAGGGTGTCGCTGTTACTAAGTTTTGTTTCTTTTGCGGCCCAAGATCGACTTTGCAAGGCTGCACAGGACTTAGGGTTTAGGGCCCTTGCCCTTCCGTCGTCTTTCTGGTGGATGATCTTTTGCCTGGGTGGAAGAGCAGTGAAAGCAACGACCTGTAGTTGCAGTTTTAGGGCTTGGGGTTTAGGGCAGGTGTTTGGTTCCAGGACGACATTTCGGTGTAGCCGTGACACTCGGAGCGGGTTCTCTGGGAGGGGTAGTCGGGTCGTTGCTGCAGGTGTCGGGTTCTGGACGAGCTGGGAGCTCGAATTGCTTGGGTGGGTGGCGCTCGCTGTTTGTCCAGTTCTGTGAGCCTGCCAGGACGTCTGTATGACAACATTACAGACGCTTGATGCCATTGGCTGCTGTTGTCTTCAGCACTTCGGGTTCGGAGACCAATTTAGCTCATGTCGGCTCTAGTTGGCATTCATGTGCCTCCTCTCTCTGCTGGTAGTGTCGGTGATTTGCAAGACACCCTCCCCGAAACATAGTAGACCGCCATGAAATGCTTCGCCGTTGATTTGTAGAACTGCGCCTGCGATGCTTCCCGGAGGCTTCAAACTTCAGATAGGACTCCCCGGCGGCCTGATTGGGTGCGGTTGCTTCTTGAGGGCTTGGGTCAAAACCTGGGGAGCAAGTGATCCGAACCCTGGCCCTCACCATGACATTTAGGCTAGAGGCTAGGATGTGATGGCTGCTGTATTGCCGGCGCTGCACATGAGCCAGGTGCAACAGGCTGTATAGAAGCCTTGTATACCTATCAACGGTGAAGCCCAACTTCCAGATCCCATATCGCCAAGGAAACCGTGGGGAACACGCCCTGCGTGAAGATTTCGGATGCCATTTCCCCCCTTGGGCGAACAATCTACGGCAAGCTGGAGTTCTTTAACCCGCTCTCCAGTGCCGCCCAGCTCATGCGAGGTTTCTTCCTTAAGGATTTGTTGGACATAGCGGCGACCCAAGCCCGAAGAATAAAACCTCCTGGCGTAACAGACGGGGCTTCGGGGTGTCTATTAGTAGTGTGGGCAAAGAACCTAAGAAATCGTGTTCGTAATTCTTCAGGCTTCTATGTTACCTTAGGCCTTTATAAAACTAACCCTAAACCCTAAGCCCTAAACCCTATGGCTATGTTACCTTACTAAAGCTGCTTCGGTTTTTTAGAGTCCTGGTCTTGTCCTGGAGGTCAAGGATCGTCTGGCCTGCGGCATCATCGAGGCCAGGAGTCTTCGACTCGGGCTCCACAAGGTTTCCCTATACTGTTGAGGATATACGTCTTTTGCATGACCTTAAGGCCCCTAACCTATTGGGAATTATGGCATATTCCTGATTATGGGTAGTGCAGGATTTCGATCATCAACCGTGTGAGCTCTTACATGGGCTTGCATTAGAAGGCGCGTGGTTTCCGGCTTGGCGTGTTGTTTTCGGGTTTGGAGATATTGCTCTGCTGTGGAGGTCTTTGGCGTGATTTTTTTCCCACATGTAAGATCGAGTTCCGGGTTGCTTAACCTTGTTGCACAGATGTACCGCGTTATATCCTGCCAGTTCCTCGTTCGGCTTGATTGTTGCAAGACTTTGATCACCACTGCCATGGTGATGTGTGCTCCTCTCGCCGTCATGCCCAGCCCGTCCCACTCCGTCATGTCATTTAAGCAGCATCTCGTCTTTGAAGCCTCGACCCCGAGGTGCTGCAGAAGAATGATTAAGGCTCCGTGCTTGTCTTGGGAAAGAGAAGCTGCAGAGTGACCCCAACACTACTGACAAATCATCACTAGTCCCTCAAACCCCACCCAAAATAATGATAGTAACCTTGACCACCGCGGATTTGAGCACAGTTCTTGTCAAGCAGCACAACTTCCACCCAATATTTGTACAGCAGCGAGCAGTGCCACCTTCAAGTCATGGACCCTCCGCTCAAATCCTTCATCGTCACATGGTTTGCAAACCTGCTTGCTGAAGCTGTTGTGATGAAACAGCCACTGTTGTGGCTGTAATCGCCTTGTGGCTCTGACACGAGCGACAAGAAGCACTCTCTGAGTTTCCATTTAGGGTTTAGGATTTAGGGCAGTGGAACCAACGATGTTGGAAGATGGGAGCCCTACACATCTTCCATACACCGCTATCGGGACCATGCAGGCGCAAACAGTCAATGGTCAGACGCATCAACTGTTGCTGGTCTCAAGGCACTCAGGCGACTTGCATGAATATGGTCCTTCACGTCTGAAGCCTTCAAACCCTTCCTTGGCGACATCTTGCACCCATGGAGCGCCAGAACCAACCACGAAGCCCAAATCCTGAATCCCTCAGCCGCCCTCCGGTGCAGGATGCGGAAAGGAAGGGACAGCTGAAGCCTGGCGACACCGTCATCGAGGTTCATGGGATGCATTCATCCCTGAAAATCTCCCTGGGTGGTTCTCTAAATTAGGGCCCTTGTAGGTCCCCAATATGGTACGGCACCCTTATAAAAAGGAACCCTAGAAGGGACCCTACCCAACGCCCCCCCTTAAAAACGTGTTCCAAGGCCTCCTCGGGAAACACGGGCATTGGTGTGGCCATGCTGTGTGCACAGCGCGGGTACAAGCCACACGGCACAGAATGAGGGGGTTTCGGGGTTTAGGGCTTCGGGCTTCCGAGTTTGGGATTGAAGTGTTAGGGGGGGGAGGAGTTTCGGAGCTTGACTGAGGGGACTTTAACTTTGGGGCCTATGCGCCTTCGAGCTATCAGCAAAGCCAGAACCACAGCCTTAATAGCTCAGGTGGAGAAGAGTCATGGTGAGTACAGAGACGTCGAGATGCGCAATGGTTCTTCGCGTAATGTAGCTTCAATACTGTCATTAGAATAGGGTTTAGGGGGTTCCTTATTGTAATCATAGTATAATATACCCCAAACCTATACCAATTCTTAAAGCTCCTATATTAGCCGAAGATGTGAGGGCCATGCTGTGAGGCGGATAATAGACTCGTCGTAGACCTCAACTCAACTCCGGAAACCTGAACTAGACCCTCGTTGGCAACATGTTATCATGCAAACCCAAGAAGGATTAACAATGAAAATTTCTATTATAGCCCCAACAGGGAACCAGTGAAGGTGCTACTCCTTTAACCCGAAATCCTTAGACAATGACCAAAAGCACCGATGTGAACCCGAGAAACGGGACTGGACGGGGAGTGGACGCACTGGAGGGGGAGAAGATGGTGATGCATCCCCGGGAATAGCATTTCTTCCCCAAAACTGAGCTCTTGTTAAGGGTTTCAATTTATGTGACCATAATAAGTAAGCCATATTATGTACTATTGATCCCTATTATGGCAAACTTGTATTCAATCCCGCAACAAGAACTCAGAAAACGAGTTGTGGATTCGGAAGTCTTGAGTTCGGGTTTTTCTCAAGGCTGCATCTACGGGCCACGCAGATTATACAAAGGGTGTTTTGAAAGGCGCCAGGGCTATCGAGAAAGTGCCCCAGAAGCATGCAATCCTTTCTGCATCATCTAGTCAGAACCTCTGAGAAACACGAGACGAGGAGTAAACCATAGTAAACCCTGCACCCTAATCAGACCGAAAACCATAGACTCTGGAACAGGAGTCGAGGAGAACGTAGGAGTCGGGCTCCACGGGACTAAGGCCTAAGGCCTGAAGAAAAGCCCCAAGCCTTCAGCAAGGTGCGTCATCGTCATGGCTGAGCCGTACTCCATCGAGCGTCGCAAGTTGATGCGTTTCCTGGGGGCCAAGGCCGGCCTAAAGCTTCAAACGGAACTCTTGACGAAGAGCCCCGAGACTGCAAACGACCTTGCCGACCTTGAAGGGACATGTTTTTCTAGGGATCCTAACATCAAGGCCCTTACAGAAGCGGGGTTTGAGGCATCAGGGGTCTACGGTAGGGGTTTAGAGTGTAAGGGACCTCGCGATTCAGAGATTGAAGGGTCTAGAGTTTGACGGTTTTGTTGTTGCAGAGTTGAAGGGCTATGCAGGCGTCGTTTAAGGATATTAGGGAGATAGGGTTTCGGCTTTAGGGTTAGGGGTTTACGGCTGTGTGAGGGGTCTTTCGGAAGGACGTCCCTATCTCGATGTCTGTGACCAGGTGAGTATCCCCCCGTCGGCCTTCACCTAGGCCCTACTGGCAGTCTGTGACCAAATCATTCTTCCCGTTAAGACACTCAGAAATGATGACTCGAAAGCCTGTTAACGAATTCCTTCTGCTGGTCTGTCTGTCACCCGACGATCACCCGGAGCTGTGACCAGGTGGTGATTACCCCGAGGGAGTTCAAAGGAACTGGCATGGGAGGCAAGGCCAAGGAGTTGGCAGACGCGCATGGCTGGCGACTTGGCAACCGTCTATCTAGGACATTTCCAGGCGGGTAGTTACCGTTATAGGAGCCTTGTAGAAGGTCTATATACCTTATAGAAGCCTTATAGAAGCCCTGTATACCCTAAACTCCTTACCTGTAGTTTCCTTTGAGTCTACGCTTCGAGGCTATCGGGGGCTCGGGCGCATTCTTCTAGACTACACTCCCGCAAATGTCCTCGTGGTTATCGGTGTCGACCCGCCACTGCTGGCCCATGAATAGTGTCAGGATGGATTGGGTGTCATATCTGTGCTTGTGTCGCAGACATAAAGGAAATTTTTCGACAAAATCACAAGACACACACACACACAGAAATGTACGCACACGCACTCCACTGTACTAGTATCATTGAGCCCATAAACCCTAAACCTTGAAGACGGGGTGGGATCGTGCAGCAGGGACGGGACAGTCTTTAATTTGGTGTCTCGGAAATAATCGGAATGCCACATTGCATTTTCCAACAGTTGGTCAAGACTAAAGCTTACACCTTGACCAAGAATAACCCCGCACCCAAAACTGGCTGAACTCGATGACTGAGAGGCATACTTTGGTGCGTGAACCCAGTATGTATTCATAGCTGAGATCTTAGATCGCAAACTCGAAATCCCGACAAGACCTTCGACAGCTTCCGGCACGTCGATTTGAGGTTCCTGTGTCGACAGTTTGACAATGACGTGAATGCAGAGACTCATTACACCACCATGGGTCGGGAGATTCTGAACGACTTCAAAGGCATGACGCTTGACCGAAGGTTGGTGATTCCAGCTTTCCACTGCCGCAGTTGTAAACAGTCCAAAAAGGCAAGCGACGGTTAGGGTTTGATGACCGTAACGGCGTTGGTCTAGCCATCACCGTGTTCTTTCGTATCTCCAGTTTTGGCACAGGACATTTCAGAGTTGCGGGGCCTTTTTCTTGATGTTGATGTGTCCACTTGCTCGCTTTCCCTCGGACATTGGGTTTTCAGACACATAGTGGCTTGTCCTAGAGTCACCCCACCCCACGCTGGACGCCAAACCTTGAGCTTAAGCCCGGAATCCCAAACCGACGAATCTTTCAATGCAAATCCTGAGCCTGAGGAGCTTGTGGAGTCTAGAGCCCCCCTGAACCCTAAACCCTAAACCCCTAAACCCCTTAAGCCCTAAACCCTAAACCCCCTTAATCCCCTGAGCCCCTAAAAAACATCAGAAATCCTATTTTCTGGCCGCCCGAGGAAGCTCGATTACTTCGTCACCGGCTATGGCGCTGGCGGCACTTTTGCCGGTGCAGGCCCGGCCTGTAAGCACTGTAAGGCCTAGATGGGACTTTCCGAAAATAAGGGTTGAGGGTTTAGGGTTGAGGGTTTAGGGCCTAGGGTTTAGGGTTTAGGGTACCTTATTTTGGGGTCCTTATGATAAGGATCCTAGTATTTAGGGTACGAAATTAGGGTCCCCCATCTCCGGAAACCCCCCCGGATGAGCTGTGTTTAAGCTGAAGGCTCTTCGGGCTTTGCATCTCGGGTTTAGGGTTTAGGGGTTTAGGGTTTAGGGGTTTAGGGTCAAATCTTGCAGTCATTTCGAGAGCGGCGGAAGGGCTTCTGGAGATGTCCACTGCTGCATCCTTTGAAGTTGTGCCCGATGAGTGGCATTGCAGACTTCAAGGTTTGCTCTAAGCCCTCGTTAGGTTCCCAGCAGAGGCTCTTGCAGGCTGCATGCAAAAGGGTTTAGGGTTTAGGGGCTCGTGTTTGAGGTTGAGGGTTAAAAGTTATTAGGTTCTTGAGTG
The DNA here is from genome assembly GCA_905231915.1 of Symbiodinium necroappetens. NCBI lineage: Eukaryota > Dinophyceae > Suessiales > Symbiodiniaceae > Symbiodinium > Symbiodinium necroappetens. The sequence goes on along the minus strand of CAJNJA010016974.1, from coordinate 4,502 downwards.
CATTCGCTGTCTCGTCACAGCTCTCGCCGCAGTCCCCTGTTGCCTGCGAGCACAGTGTATGCTGGTCTTGTGCCTACCCGAATCCTGTGCACGCTTCGGGCGATTGTTTGCAGCAGCAGTTCCACGTTACTCTTACACGTTGTTGCCTTTGGGCCATTCCGCGTCCTCATGTTGAATTGCTCGCTCTAAGAGTGCTTGGTGTGTTGCAACTGTTTCGCCTGGCATGTCTTCGGAGCTCGCTTCGAGTGATCTCTTGGGGTAGCGCTTGGGATGATCTCTTGCAGAGCACCTAAATGCCCTGAAGAGCCCTTGGACTAGCTTGTGGTGGTCTTACATTAAAACCCTAAACCCTGAACCCCAAAACCCCCAAACGAGAGGGAAAAAACCCTAAACCACTGCTTTCGGTCTCCTCAAGCTTCAGCTTCTTGACTGTAGAGAGCGGAGGGTTGAAATCCCTAAACCCTAAACCCTAAAAATCCATCCCAAGCAGGCAGAGCCATCCGAGACGAGCGCCCCGAGGCAGGAGTTGTCTCTGAAGACGCTGCGACGGTGCTCACATCCCCTTCCTCTCGCTCGCCCTCAGCCCTAACACCCTGCAACCTGAAATGACCTGAATTACGAAGCCAAGGGCCCATAGTCGATTTAAGCCCCAAACCCGAGAAACACGAGCACCTACGTACAAGCCCTAACTCTTAAAAGATAAACGCCTAAAGCTCTTATTGCTTAAGGGTCCGTTGTGTCTTGGAGTGATCCATCTCTCATGTCTGATGCTTTCACCTTGCCGACTCAAGACCACATGCCTCGCCTGGATTTCCCGAAGCTCTGTTGCGCCTTTTTCTCTGAAAAATAAAGCAAAGCGCAGAAGCTCAGAACCCTAAACCCAAAGCCCTAAACCCCTAAGCCCTAAACCCTAAACCCAAAGCCCTAAACCCTAAAGCCCTATAAGCCCTATAAGCCCTATAAGCCCTAAACCCTCAACCCTAAAGGTCAAGGTCTGCTTGGGAGAGCCAGAGGATGCTCCGCTCGCGACTTGGATCTGCAAGCCGCCTTGCCTTGGGACTGTGGGGGTGGGGGAGGGTTTAGGGTTTAGGGTTTAGGGCATAGGGTTTAGGGTTTAGGGCTTAGGGATTTAGGGTTTAGGTTGAGCTTGGGGCCCGTGAGGCTTAAGGTTTGTTTTTAAAAGAGGCTTTCGGGTTTGGGGCTCATAGGTTAAGATTGGTTTCTGGCGGTTTCCGGTGTCTCCGCTCTTCTGGTTCAGCTATCTTGGACCGAGCTTTCCCAGCGTCTAGGAAGGGGGTTGGATGAGTGGTGTATGTAATTAAGGCTACCTTTCAATGTTACTCATCGCGAAGTTTAAGATGGTCAAGAGTGTTCTGGCTTTTGCTCTTTGATCTCGATGTGTTCGATGTTGGAGGCTTACTCATAGCTTTCTTGGGCCTCTGCTGGGTGCTTGCATCTCGGTCCAGTGCATCGTGACGTGTGCTGGGTGCTTTGTCGGGTTCTGTGTGGCTTGAGCCCTGACATCCGGCAGCTTTCCGGCCAAACCCGAGAGCAGTCAGCATGTTAGTCTCAATGCAAGTACTGAGGTGTGGTGATCCAAACACCGCCTAGCAACAACATAGAGACGGGTGGCGCTCCCCTTGGGACCAACCTCTTTCAAGCAAAGTGTCCGAACTCAACCCCTTTTCATAGTGAGACCAGCACAGGTTGCGTCTGGCATCAAGACCGAGCAGAAACCGGACGGGTCCATCGACAGCCACCCTGCATTTCAGTTCCATCCCATCCAAGGCTTGCGCGAGCCACGCGATGCGGTCTCTCGGGTCCTGATTTTCAAGCCTGTATGGGCGGAGGACGTAGCCCAAACCGTGAATGCGTTTGTCGGGTATTGGGGGTTGTTAGAGACTCGCAACAGTAATCATGAGGCTCTGTCGTCGCAAACTAATGCTAGGTAAAGAGGCCTTGTCTTTCATGAATGTCCTTTGCACATGCTTCGTTAGGACACGGTACGGGGTGGTCCTGAACGTGGGATGCTGGAGACTCTTTCAGTAACGTTTGTTTGTCCGGGCTCCTGTCCTTGTGCTCAAAAAGGATAGCTGCATGTTGTAGCCTTATTCTCGTCCGGATGGCTGAAATTTCGAAACGCAGGTCAACAGCGAAAACCTGAAGCCTGTGTCCCCACACCCGAAACCCGATTCTGCAAAGCTTCAGTTCATCAATTCTAGATTTCCCGACCCTAAACCTTTCCCTCGACCATTGATGTCCTCAGTCTGATACTTCCTCACGGCTTTGATGCTGGCAGCAACTCAGGAACCCGAAACTTACAACCGAAGCCTCGAACCCAAACCCTAGACCCTAAACCCTAAACCCTAACCCTAAACCCTGAACCCTAAACCCTAAGCCCTAGAATGCAGGTTGGACGCCCGACTTCATCCCACAGATGGCAGCGAAGGGGCTACAGGAGACTTTCCAGGCAAACCTAAAGTCTCCACACTTGGAGTTTGGAGGGTGTCTTATTTGGAGTGTCCGCTGCGCGACTCAAGTTTTTTTCAGATTTAGAGACTCAGGGGTAGGGTTCAGGGTTAAGCTAGCGGCGTAGGGGTTTAAGGGGGTAGGGTTTTCTTTAGTAGTAGAGTGGTCAGCCTTTAACCCTTTTGGGCTACCGGTTAGCCTTTAGTTCTGGACAAGTACGTTATAAGGGTTCCGGATGTAGGACGAATGGAAGGACGCAGTGTGCACGAGCTTTTGCGGTTTGTGGCTTCATTTCAGGAGACCGGCTACGATGAGTACATCCCTGTGCCGAGTGACGCAGCCATCGACATGTCCCAGGCCCAAAGATGCATGGTTTAGGGTTTATAGGGTTTATAGGGTTTATAGGTTTAGGGTTTGCGTCACGCACTGGTTTCGTTCAAGGGCCCCCCCCAAGAGCTTCGACAAAGAGGGCAAGGGGAGAAGGTCTACGCAGATCCTGAGCTCCTGCGGATGTATCTATGAGGGTATGAGGGTTACTTCTAAGGTTTAGGGTTTAGGGTTCAGGGTTTATGGTTTGGGGAAGCATACCCCCGAGACTGCGAAATCCGGCACCTTCCTACGGCCAAAGGCCCAGTCCCCAAAATTGAATATTCCGAATTCCCTTTCTGTGCGGCAAATGAGTTGGGTCTCGTACACTTTGCATGTGCTTTGGTCTCTGTGGTCATGTTGGTGATATTATGAAAGTCTGCTTGGCATTTGGTGCATGTACCAGAAACATATATGGCACCTTGAATGACCCTCTGCAGCTTCAACGTTTCAAAGGCACTAAGCAAAAAGCACCGGCAAGCTCTCCAGAATCCTGCGCAATTAAAATTTTGCATCTCTAAACCCTCAGCCCTGAGACCAAAACAGCAAACTCCCAAACAATCTTCCTAAACGCTCAGTAAGCCCCCCTTGCAAAAGCCTCGTACTGCAGATGATAGGCCCTATCCCAACCTGCCTCAGTCCAGGCCTTGGCAAAGACGCAGGGGATCTTGACCGGTATCTCCGGCGGCGCCTCCATGAACCTGGGACAGCTCATCTTTGGGGTCTCGGGCTTGAGAGCACGAGGGGGCTATGGCGCTGCATGTATGTAAGGACATGCAATGCAAGTCAAAGAAAGCAATGGCATGGCATGGTGTGGTACTCGTATGTTCTGTTGGCATGTGCGGGTCCGAGATCAAGTTGATGCTCCGTCGCATATGAGCAGATTGCCAGCTGTGTAGACAGGTGAGCCCAATTTGTGAGTCGTTTGTGAGCTTCCTAGCTGTGTCGCGTGTCGCAAAGTAGTGGCAACAGTCAGGGATCGTGCGCGCCCACGGCGCCATGCTCACAACTTTCAATGTTCCGGGCACCTGAAATCAGCATCAAAGGACCACGCCATAGGGGTTTCCATTGGTGAATGGGGGTGAGGAGCGCAGCGCCTTGATCATAGTTTAGATTTCATACGAGCGGAGAAAGCAAGGCTTCGGGGCACTTCCTTTTGACTGAGCCCAAGCTGCAAATCCAGCAGGCCACCGAACAATTTTTCGAAGTGCTAGGCCCTGAAGGCCTCCAGCTTTACATGAGCGACAAAACCCTAAACCCTAAAACCCTAAAGCCCTAAACCCTACAACCCAAAAGCCCTAAAACCCTAAACCCTAAAACCCTAAAGCCCTAACCCTAAACCCCTAAACCCTGAACCCTAAACCCAAACCAACCCTGAGCTGCTAGCCCCAATGTCAGCCCAGGTATGCCGCGGTGGAGGTGGCCAAAAAAGCCCCTGAAGGGTCTGTGGTGGTCGCCATGATCCCTGACACTGGCGAGCCTGGTTCATATTTCTTTGTTTAGGGTACCGACGTGCTGTTCACGCGCGCCGCGCACAGGCCGACCGCATCGGTATTTGCGGTGTTTCGTGGACTTTGCAGCTCAGAACGCTCCGCCTCTCGTGTGTTCTGGGGGGGAGCAGAAGCGCCGGCGTGGAGGCATGAAACCCTTGGTATTTACGGTATTTC
>CAJNJA010016973.1:0-10439 GCA_905231915.1 Symbiodinium necroappetens | reverse complement strand
AGTGAGTGAGTCAGTCAGTCAGTCAGTCAGTCAGTCAGTCAGTCAGTCAGTCAGTCAGTCAGTGAGGGTCGTAGGGTTAGATCGCAACATGCAGGATGTAGGGAGTTAAGAGGGAGGTATCAAGAGTGCATCCGCCCTTTTGTCAACCCTTCAGCAAACAAACACTTTGGACTTGAAGCTTCAGTAGTAGAGTGGGTGACCTTCAACTTTTTTGGGGGGCCAAAAGCCGTGAAGAAATGTCTGCGATCCGAAGCCATCCTCCTCTACGTGGCAGTGGCGCTTCCGAAGCTGGAGGAAGTGACGTCTCGCTGCCTCGCCCTGTCGTATGGCTCTTGCTTTTGGTTGGAGGCCATTTGGGTTTAAGGTTTAGGGTTTAGGGTTGAGGCCATTGCAGGAGGAGCTACTGGCCCTGTTTCCCATAAGCGTCATGGGCGTACCGCTGGACAAGTAGATGCAGTTCATCGAGGAGCACAGACAGGTTCAATTTCCAGCGGCATTCACGGACGCACCGCGATGGGACGACATTCCCGCCGCCAAAGATATGTGAGAGGGCTTTGCTACTTGACATTGTTGGAGTGGCCAACCCCTTTTGAGACCCACAGCCCTCCCAAGGAGTTTCTTTCTTTGGATTCATGCTAGATCTTTGCTTCTCTTTTTTGACTTCTGACGGGTCTAGTTTCTGTGATGTGTCCAAGGTGAATCGTACATCCCCGGCAGCTTATTTCATTCCAAACCGCTTGCTTGGCCCCGAGGTATTAACACAGGCCACTTGTACCTTTGTTAAGTGGTTCGATCTCTTGAAATAAATACTTTGAAATGGGCTCCTTATTGGCGCAAAACCCGGGGATCATTGTCATCTTGAGGCTTCACTCACGTCACTAAACACTAAACCGATAAGCCCTTTACAATGTCATTTGATGTTGTTCCTTCATAGAAATCCCGACTCAACCTCGTTTCCGGGGCCCCACGTACAACGCCATTGAAGACCATGTTTGCAGGAATTATGGTCTAGGGTTTAGGGTTATGCAGGATGCGACAAATTCTCTTTTTTGCATTCCACAGATTGCGCTTCTACGCTACCAATGACTTCGATTCCCTTGCTTGCGCAGTAGGTTTTGTACCACAATCGTAAGATGATACTTTCTTCCAAGTCGTAGCAGCAGAGTTCCCGGAGACCGCAACCCTAGGTAACCCTTATCTCTAGGGTTTAGGGTTTAGGGATCCCTTACAGTAAGCCCAGTGCCATAGTAAGCTTTGTCGCAACCCTCAAAGTACCCTGTTCTGCAAAATCCTCACTACACCTTGCAACCTAAACTCTAAACCCAGAGCCTGAACCCCAAACCCTAAATCCCAAGCCCTAAACCCGAAACCCTACCACCCAAATGGGTTCTTCAAAGCCCCCCCATAGTACCCCAATAGTCGCCCTTGTAGTAACCCAAAGCCCTGAAAACCCAAACCCTAATTCCCAAACCCTAAAACCCGTAAAATCCCAAAGCTCGAAACTCCCAAATCTTCAGAGGAAGATCCCAATAACCCTATAATCGCGCGTATAGCAACCCTGAAGTAGCCCTTGTAGCACCCCTAAACTTCCAAATCCTCACCGCAGGAAGATCGTGGAGCAAGGGCATCAGTACACGGCGCAGCAGCTGGAAGCTCGGGAGTTCGCACTGTTTTTGATTTGTTTTGCGGTTTAGGGTCTACAGGCTCTTGGGGGGTTCAAGGGTTACAGGCGTCAGTTTTAGGAGAATACGATAGGGTTTAGGGGTTTAGAGTTTAGGTATCCCTCGCTTTATAAATCTGTTCTACAGCGTTGAGGGTTTAGCCTGAAGCTCGGCATTTCGCAGAAGTCGATGGCTCCATGTAGAGGTCGTATTCGTCGAGGCCTTTGTTTATAAGGTTTAGAGTTCAGGAGACCAAAATATCTCTTAAGCCCTATCCTGGAAATAAGTACATGCATAGATTAGAGTAGCATTCAGGACTTGGTTTGGGCTTCTCCATCTTTGTTTGTGCAAAGTTCGAGCTCTCTTATGCTTCGATCTTCGGAAGCAGAGAGATGCCATGTCTCCTGTCGAAAAATCGTGTTGTGTTTCGCCCTTCACTTAGTAGCTGAATGAGCACACTTTAATCTTTTTGGGATAATATGACTCCTTATGAAACTGAAGGTGTACACCTATTTTAAGCTTATGAACTCCGCAACTAATTCAGGATCAGGCTGGCGTCACACCCAAAACCTGGGCTCCGACCCTGGCCCAGAATTTCAAGACTTGGTTGCTGAAGGAGTACAGTTTACGCCCTTAAAAATAGTAGGATCCCTATATATGGGTAGTTCTCTAAATTAGGGTCCTTTTCTGGATCCCCAATATATAAACAGGACCCTAACAGGGACCCTAATTTAGAGAACTACCCATATAGAACTGAAGCTTTACCCTTTTTGAAGATAGTAGGATCCCCTAAAGAACTGTTCGGTCTTATGAGCTCAGCGACGAAGCATAAAGACGATGCAGCACCAAGGTGCTTTGAGGCCAGCTACCGGATGCGAGCGCTGCAGCGCGCAGCCGAAGCGAGCATGGAAGCTGCAAAGGCGCAGGCCAGAGGGAGCTTGGGGCTCAAGGGTTTGAGGGTTTAGCTTTCACCTTAACCCAAGTAACCTACCGTTTTAGGGATGCTTGATCTGAATTCTTTAGATACGTCCTTAAAAAAAGTAGGCTAGCCAGGGTCCAGGCAGGGTTTAGAGACAGAGAAGGATACCGGATTTGGAGTTTGAGGATTAGGGGCGATTGCCGTCACTCTGACTGCGAGTATTTGTGGCCGTTACCCTAAGGCTTTACGGGTCCATGTGCCCAAGAAGTATATACTTTGGTCTTAAAGTAGTCCCTAGATAGGTACTTTGGGGGGGGCGAAGTATATACTATTCGGGCACATGCACCCTTAGGGTTACTGCTGCTGGAGGACAGATGGAGCAGAACTAGAGCCTTTGCCCTAGTCCCTAACTCCGAACCCCAAAGTCCGAAACCCCAAGCTACTTAAACCTAAACTCCAAAGCCCCAAAGCCGTACAGCGACTTCTACTCTTAACGGGACACTGTATCTCCATATCGTCCCCATCGAACTATCGCACACTGTACTCCCCCAAACAAGATTCGTAAGACCCCGACGTTAGGTCCCCAAAAGGGTCCTTGGTTCTGTTATGGGGGATACTTCCCTTGATGGTAATTCCTAATACAGCAGCCTTACATTCTACTATATAGGTACTTAGGACGGCTTTATGGTTTTGTTTCAACTTGAAGCCTTAGATGTTTGCGGGCAGAGGGGCCTATCTGTCGAGGTTTCGGATGGTGGTTTGTTTTGTAAGCGCTGCTGTTCAGGGGTTCAGGGGTGTAGACTTTTGGGTTTAGGGGTTAAAGGGTCTAGGGTGTTATTGTGTGGTTGAGGGGCGTTGGGTTCGTGCCTGATTTCTGGCACACCCGAGCGCTTGCAGGTGCTGGTCACCCCCACTGTGGGTGCCACCTACAAGATTGAGGACTTTGTGGTGGGAGTTTGGGATGATTCCTGTTTGCGGTCCATGGGGTTCAGATTAGAGCGGATCGAATTCCATAAGGGCTTTATTATAAGCGGGGGTATAGATTTTCAGGGTACTTTAAGGGGCTTAAGGTAGCAACAGGGGCTATGTCCTTTTCGTTCGGGTGTAGGGTTTAGATTTAAGGTGCATACGGTTGATGATCCTAAAGGATGTCTCCCAGCCTAAAGCCGTGCACACACCCTAAATCCTAAGCCTTCTACGTCCTGACTACCGAACCCATGATTTTTCTTGGGGGAGTTGCAGAGGGCTTAGAGTTATTGCTTGGGCTTTCGGGTTAGGGTTTAGGGCGTCTAGGGTTCTAGGGTTGGGGGATTAAGGCCGAAGAGATCTTAAAGTTAGGTCTATAGGGGTTGGGGTAGAACGGGGTAGACCCCTCAGTCCTTATGACAACGCACCCGCAAGAAGGCACAGTCTGGATTCAGATTGAAAGTAGTTAAGCTTGCGGTTGAGTTAGCAAGTTAAAGCTTTTGATCTCTGGGCGGCGGGGTACGAGCCGGAAAAGAATTTCGCTGGGAAGGATGTCTTGGCGGATCCAATCGCACTGAACACGAATTTGGGACGCATCCCGACGCAGAGACTGACTAGTCTGGGCACTTTAAGTTGAGGGCGGCATTTTTTCAGGTTGAGCGAACTGGGAAGAGGGATCTATGTACGTCTACAGGAGGCAACTATGGATATGAGAAGCTGGTGGTGTAGTGGCCCCTTAGGCCCCCTAGGAGGTTCTGTGTGGTTCTTGGCCCTTCGGAAGTTCAGTCTAGCTTTCGGAAATGTAATCTGGACCTTTTATCGGTGTCCCACATGTTTTTTTTGTCGGTGTTCGGGGCGACGTTTAATTTGAATGGTTGAGTAGGTCAGACTTCTTACACAGACGCCTAGGAGTGCTTGAACTCACTGTGTCTGGTGCATATTGTGCTGGACATTAGCCGTCAGGATCTACCAGTAATCCTTCGAGGGGCGAATTCGAAGTAACCTCGTCGCTTGAATTTATAGGGTTTAGGGTTGCAGGGTTATAAGGATTATAATGTTATAGGGTTATAGGGTTTAGGGTTTGGGGTTTAGGGTTCTACATGCCGATCCTAAACGCAACGCCCACTTCAACTTTGATACTTGCGATTGCTTGGCTCGTGAGGTCCCTGGCGTGGGGAGCATTTTTTCTGGTGATGCCCGATGTGTAGTCCCAGATTTAGGGATTCGGTTTAGGGGTTTTGGGTTAAGGTTTCCCCAGGGGTGACCCCTAACCCGGAGGTTCGGGACCCTCATCGTAAGCCGTAAACGCCAAGCCCGGAAACCCGAACCCTTTTCACAAAGCAGGAGCTCAACGAAACAACAAACCCTAAACTAAACCCCCAACAAACCCCCGAATCCTAAACCCTAAATCCTAAGCCTCGAAGCCATGAAACCCTAAGCCCACAGCCCTAAACCCTAAACCCCCATAAACCTCTAAAACCCTGAAACCCTAAACCCAAAGCCCTAAACCCTACACCCCTAAACCCCAAACCCGAAACCAATCCGAAGCGGGGGGGTTGCAGCCGAGGCTTCACCAATCACATGAACCTGCTTGATCTCTGCACCTGGGATTTCACGTGCAAGGTTTAAGGGCTTCGGGTTTAGGGCTTGAGGTTTAGGGGTTTAGGGTTTAAGGTTTAGGATTTCACGTTTAGGGTTTGAGGGGCTTATGGGGTCCTTAAAACCCTAAACCCTAAGTTCAGGGTTTAGGGGCTTATGGAAACCCGTAAGGGGCCCCTAAACCCTAAACCCTTAACCCTCTAAGTTTAGGGTTTAGGGGCTTATGGGGTCCCTAAACCCTAAAAACCCCTAAGTTTAGGGGTGCAGGCTACCGTGTAGGGACCTTAAGGGTTTAATTCGAGTTTAGGGGATCTCGGCACCTGGGATTTTCACGGTCTTTGGGCTTTTTGGAGTCCTTTGGGCTGTGGGTTTAGGGGTTCAGGGTTGAAGGTTTAGGGGTTTAGGGTTCAAGGGCTTCGGGTTTAGGGCTTCGGGCTTTGGGGCTTGAGGGTTTAGGGCTTGGGGTTTAGGGGTTTAGGGTTTAAGGTTTAGCGCTTTGGGTTTCAGGGTTTAGGCTTTGGGGCTTTAGGGTTTAGGGTGTGGGTTGCGAATTATCGAAGGTGTAGCTCAGTAACCCGTTCCCAGGGATGTTGAAGGGATTCTGGCGAATGTTCTAGAAAATGCCTGCACAACCCGGATAACATGGATCCTGAAGCTGTTTTGGGTTTAGGATGAAGGGCTTCGGGCTTCTAGGGCGTTTAGGGGTTTTGGGTTTTTTAGGGGGTTTTAGGGTTTTTAGGGTTATTGGTCGAGGTTGTCGGTCGCAGCGTGAGTTGTGCTTCTCGGATGTTGGGTGAAATTCCGATCCCAGAGACTCCAAGGGCATAAGGCATAGCCCCATATAAACCCTAAACCCAAGAGCCGCGACACTTAATTAGATCCTTGAGAAGAGAGCTTAAATCCCCTCCAAGTTCAGCGTTCTTGCCTTAGGGCTTGAGGGTTTAAGGGTTCATGGGCTTAGGGTTTGAGGTTTCCGCCTCACAACAGGGACACCTGTAAGCACCATACATCGGCAGCATCCTTGAACCGCACGAATCATTCCTAGCCAAACCTTAAGCGACCCCCCCCCCAAGCCTACCTGAACCGCATCGCATAGACCGATCTGGTTCTAGCTGCTGGGCTTCCAACTGGGTGAGTATCCATTACAGCTTTTGGCCTGGGTTTTCAGTCCACGTGCCTTTAGGGATATGGTTTTCCAACCTGCATTGTACACAGTTCATTCAACTTTGAGCTTGCCGTCTTTCACACAAAAAGCAAAACTAACAAATACCCTAAACCTGAGCCTTTTCTACACCCTCCCGGAAGCAAAACAAATCAATTCAGAGGCGGGTTAGCCGTGCCCACCGCGTGGGCAAGTGATGCACTCCCTTTCGGCGTTACCATCTCGGCTCAGGCCATTTCTTGCTTCTGAGAGAGAAACAAAGGTACATGTGCATCTTTATAGTGTATGTAAACACATGTCTGTGAATGTACGTGTATGTATGCGGGCATGATTGTGTATGCGTGCATGCATGCATGCATGCATGTACGTATGTATGTGTGGATGAATGGATGTACATGTGTATACATGTGAACACACTCCCATATAAACAAGCAATTCAGAAGCGGGACAAAACCCTAAGCCCTGAAGCCTAAACAGCTCAGCTTTTCAACTTTACTAAAAGGCTTTCCGGGTTCAGGGTACCTTTGATTTTCAAGCTCCTGGGGCCGTGGCTCCAGCCAATAGTGCCTCGACTTAGGGTTGAGGGTTTGGGGTTCTTTAAGGGCTTTGGGCTTTTATGGTCCGACCTATATCTAAGGCCTAAGCCCTAAGCCCTAAGCCCTCAACCCTAAACCCTAAACCCTATAAGCCCTAAACCCTAAGCCTAAACCCGAAACCCTAAACCCCTAAACCCCTAAACACCTAAACCCGAAACCCCAAACCCGGAACCCTAGCTCAGGGGCCGGAGAAGTTAACAGGTCCGGCGCCCGAAGATGAATAGCCCCCCTTTCCTGGCGCCAGGATGTAGGCTTAGGGGTTCTCTGCGCCAGGGTTTAGGGTTTGGGGTTCGGGGGTTTTTAGGGTTCAGGGTTTTGGGCTCGGGGTTTGGAGGTTTAGGGTTTAGGGCCTTGCGGTTTAGGGGTTTAGGGGTTTGTAAGGTTTAGGGTTTGGGGTTTTTTAGAGGTTTTGGGGGTTTTAGAAAGGCTGTCTCTGTGCCAGGCTGGGTCTGATGCGTACATCTGCGACATTGGGCAGAGGCTGGGAACAGTGCCTCTCCAGTTCAGGGGACCTTCTACACACCTGTAGCCGGTAAACCCTAAACCGTGAACCCTAAACCCTGAACCCTGAACCCTAAACCCTGAACCCTGAACCCTGAACCCTATAAACCCTAACCTCAGGGACCTAGTCAGTTAGGGTTTAGGGTTTAGGGCTGAGGGAGGCTTGAAACCCAAGAGGCCGCACCATAGACCCGAAGCCCCGAAGCCAGGGCATGTCGTTCAGCTTCGTTGTCCCGGGAGTCTCGCGGGCTTCCATGGCAGGTTAGGGTTGAGGGTTTAGGGTTTAGAGTTTAGGGTTGGGGGTTTAGGGTTGAGGGTTTAGGGTTGAGGGTTTAGGGTTGAGGGTTAAGGGATTAGGGTTGAGGGTTTAGGGTTTATAGGGTGTGCAGGTTTGAAGGTGCCTTGCCGTCGTGGTATCTGGCTGCTGAGAAGCGCCTAGCTTCGTTGTTCGAGATCTGTCGAGATAGATCCAGAAATAGGTAGATAGATGGATAGATAGATAGATAGATAGGCCGTATATAACCTACACCGATAGATAGATAGATTGATAGGTAGAAAGATAGATAGATGGAGAGATGGACAGATAGACAGATGGATAGATAATAGATAGATGGAGAGATGGACAGATGGACAGATAGACAGATAGACAGATGGATGGATGGATAGATAGATGGCGCTCGGTGAGCACGAGGACGGATTTGTGAGCACCATAAGCGACAACTAGAATATGTTTCTGGCCTCCTTGCTTACCTCCGTCTGCGAGCCCAAGACTTCCATATGGAAGATGCACATCTCACCCTCAGAGCTCAATAAGGGCTTACCTGGACCCTAAGAACTACTTCTTTAGGGTTCCTGATTATGATTTCCTTATACAGGTCCCTACAAAGGTAGGTTATTTAGGGCCCAGGTAGGGTTTGTAAGGTCAGGAGTTTTAGAGGTTTTGTCTCCTAAACCTGCAACCCCAAAACCGCGTCATGTTGGTGCAGCTTCCAGAGGCTAGGGCTTCGGGTATACCTAGACCCCAACAGTATATAAAAAAAACTAGCTTGTTTATGCGTCTTGGGCCATTCTTGTACCTATCTGGGGGGGGGTTAGGCACCCTAAGCTGCTTATTTAAGCTCCAAACCCCAAACTTCCCAAACCCCAAACCCGAAACCCTAAACCCTGCACCGCCTACGCCCTACAAACCCCGTAGGCTTCACGCGTCGTCCGGCCTCCCGGCAGCTGCCTGAGTGAGTCCTCGTTGCTTTCTGCAGACACACGGGTTTAGAGTTTAGGGTTCATTTTTGGGGTACTATACCCTTAGCATCAAAATAGCCCAAAAGCCTTATATAATCGGGTGTTTGGGCCCGAAAGCCTTAAAATATGAGTCTTTTGAGACTAAGGGATTGGGTTCTTTAATTAATAGCTTTCCCGTTAAAGGGTTCTGTTTCGGGATCTTGGGGGTATAGGGTTCCTGTATGGATCTTCTCGTTTGGCTTCCCAAACAAAAGGGTGTCGTACTAAGAGTAGAATTATATAGGGTTCCCCAAAGGCACCATGATATTGACAGTTACTCGCATCGGCACTGCGAGCTGTTTCCTCAGATCACGGCTGAGGCTGCAGGGTTTAAGTCCGAAAGACCTTGCGTCTAAACCCTAAACTTTCCTAAACCCTTATAAGCCTGTGCATAAGATTATTATCTACCTCCTCTACTAAAAACCTTACCTCTTCTACTAAAAACCCCTAAACCCCAAACCGTAAAACCTGTGTTGCATGGCTGGGAGTCTCAAAGGATTCCTGCTTCGAGCTAGATAAGTTGGGGTTGTCAGTTGCAGGTCCCTTTCTCAGAAACGCGGAGTAGGCAAACCTTTCAGCTTTTTCGGGGCTTATAGAATCCTACTATAACTCAACCCTAAACCCTAAACCCTAAACCCTGATCCTACCATAATTCAACCCTAAACCCTAAACCCTAACCCTTCTATAATTCAAAAGGTGAGCTTTTTTTGGGCCGGGAACAGGCTAAGGTGTAGTAATAAACCGTACGCCATAGTAGCCCTGCGCAGTAACCTCCCAGTGCCATGATACTCTTACTCTTACCATGTCCCTCTGGCGACGGCAGCATTACCCCCAGAGTTTCCCTGCCATGAACGCCACCTATAATATACAGTCTCCATTGTAATTTTAGTTTTGTGTTTATTGTGTGTGTGTGTATGTTTTTTTTTTCGGGGCTGCCTGCTGGGATCCTAAATATAGAATTGGCACAATCGATCTGAGACTATAGGTAGCCTGAAAGCCTTTCCTAAACATTGATGAAAGCCCTACCCTAAACTCCTAAACTCTCCCCGTACACCCTAAACCCTCACCCCTCACCCTAAATCCCAAACCCCAGACCCTAAACCCTAAGCCCCACCTGTAACCGAAAAGACCTACCTTTTTGGGCTTCCTTATTATGGTTTCTATATATAGTTTCTTAAAAAGGTAGGTCTTTTCGGTTACAGGCAAGCCCTAAACCCTATAAGCCTCACATGTCCCACAGGTCGGTGCCCTGGAAGCGGCGGTAGAAGATGTCGAAGCTGCCGTGGCGGTGCCACCCACAGACCCACAGGGTCGTAAGTACCTACCCGGTACCCTTATTATAAGGCTCCAATGTGCCGGGTTTATAGGGTTTAGGGTATAGTGGGTTTGGGGTTTAGGGTATAGGGTTTTGGGTTTAGGGTATAGGGTTTAGGGTTTGGGGTTTAGGGTTCAGGGTGTAAGGCTCCATGTGCCCATATAGTATCTGCTTAGGCCTTAAAGGGGTTCCCATATGGGCACCTAACGGCTTCTGTATATTCTATATAGGCACATGGAGCCTTGTTGTACCCTAGGCCCAAAGCCCTAAGCCCTAAACCGTATAGGAAAAGCACAGACAAGCCTAAGCATGGCGGAGTGTGGCTTTCTTGATAGGGTACTAAATCATGGAATGTCGGGGTTCTAGATGAGGAATCGTTGAGATGGTTTGGGGAAGTATGTCCCCAGATAGGTACTTAGGACCCCTAGGCAGAGTAGGTTCT
>CAJNJA010016972.1:0-11149 GCA_905231915.1 Symbiodinium necroappetens | reverse complement strand
CCCTAATCCTTATAAAGAACCATTGTGGTATTTCTTGCCGGTCTGCAAGACTCCTGAGATCCCAAGGCTATCTCAGCTGGCTGGGGCTGGCGGACCACCCAAGGGAGGCCATGCAGGAAGTGATGAGGCGCAAGGGGGGGGGGGGCTTGGGAGTTTGGGGTCTAGGGAGTTTGGGGTTTAGGGTTTGGGGCAGGCTCTAGGGAGTTTGGGGTTTAGGGGTTTAGGGTTTAGGGTTTAGGGCAGGGTCTAGAGAGTTTGGGTTTAGGCTTAGGTGTTTGTGGAGAAGGCCCGCAAAGGAGCCTTGACTGAATTAACGCCCGTCCCCCTAAACCTTAAACTCTAAACCCTAAGCCCTAAACCTTCATTAAAATTCTTAAGCCCTAATCCTTAAGTTCCATACCCTAAACCCGAAACCCTATAAACCCTACACCAATAAAAACCCCAAGCCCCGAAAAGGCTCCTTGGCCTTCCGGACGTCCTGTGGCCCTCGCAGCGTCGATATCTGAGTCGTGGGCCTCGGAGGGGCTTTGCTGGCCGTTTGGGATTTGGGATATTTGGGGGTTTAGGGGCATAAGGTTTAGGATTGAGGGGCATGAGGTTTAGGATTGAGGGGCATAAGGTTTAGGATTGAGGGGCCCTGAATGTGTGCTGAAGACGCCGCGGAAAGAGAACAGGAAGACAGTTCCAGCTTTAGGCCTTCTGTAGCCAGAAACCCTAAACCCTAAACCTCCATCCAGCCGACCCCGAAGCCTCAACAACTCATCAATACCCTCAACCCCCAACCAAAACCCCAAGGAGCTCCCAGCCTCCCAAGACTTTATAACCCTCCCTCAGAATTTTCGAGCATTACCACCAAAAACAGCAAACAACAGCACCCTTCGACCTACCTCAAGCCCAGACCGCCCAACAGTTCCATCGTACCAACTGCGGGACCTCGAAAGGGACCCTGCCAGCCCTGAGGTCAAAGAAGCTCTTACAACAGGAACGCCGCAGTCCTGAGCCCAAAACCATCAAATTCTCGAACCCTAAACCCTTTCATGCCGTAAATTCCCTGATTCATAAGCTCTAAACCTGAAGCCGCTAATCCTGAACCCTGGAATTCCCTAATCTCTCAACCAAACCCCAAAAATCCTAAAGCTTGCCCCCGAACTCGTGTAGTCCTGGAGGCTGAACCCTCAACCCTAACTCCCGAAGGCTACTTCGGCCTCCTCCAAGGGGGCCTGGACCTCCAGGCCCAGGGCGAGGGACGCCTGGCGCGGGTGGTCGGCAGCCCGGGGAGGTTGCGTGGAAGAGGGAGCCGGCTGCAGCCCTAAGCCAGAGCAGTGCGGTTTATTTAGGCTTTAGGATTATAAGGCTTTAGGATTATAAGGGTTTAGGATTATAAGGCTTTAGGATTATACGGGTTTAGTATTCGAGCTTCACTCCCAAGAAACACTGAACCCTAAACCCTAAAACCGGGAAGCGCCGGTAAAGGGGGAGGTCTAGGGAATGTGTGGACTTGAGTCGGAATGAGGCTTCAGGCCTCAGGTGAGGAAAAAGGGGACCAGAGCTAGAGGACGGCTTTGAGTTGAGGTCGCTGGGGGGCGGAGAGTCTCAGGTTTCGAGTTTCAACATGTTTTGGGGCTCCAGGCTCAGGGCGCAGAGAGAGGGCTGGTCCGGGTCTTCCAGTTCGGCAAGTTCGGAGTTGTGAATCTGCAGCATGTCTCGGAATGACATGCTGGTTAACATCGGCTACTTTGTTGTGTTGCTGGATTGACACTTAGTGTTAGTGTGTCGTTGGTCATTCTGAGCTGAGCCAAGGTTCGGTTCAGGTGGATCGCTCGCCCCACCATTCTTGTCATGGTTGTTCCGCGCTGTCTTTTTCTCTCTGTCGGTCTGCCTCTTGCACCCTCTACACTGGCTTTGCTGCCTCCTCTCGCGAGAACGAGCCTTGATCCAGCTTCACAACTTGAGAATCCGGTGCAGTAGTAGTGGCAGCAGTGTAGTACCGCTCACGTAGAGGCTGGTTGGTAGTGCTGGTGGTGGTGGTAGCAGTAGTAATCTTAGTAGCGGCAGCAACACGAGCAGCAGCAGGAGCAGTAGCCGCAGAGCAGCGGTACATGGTTCTGGTGGTGCTCAGCAAGTGAGGTCCTGCTTCATGCGGGCTCTGAAGACCGCGAAAGGTTGCTGGAGGTTTGGAAACAGGCCTGCAATGTTCGGGTTTCGGGGCTTGTGGATTTGAGTGTGTGCTTTTGAGGGCCAGGTGTTCTTTCAGTTTCATAACTAACAGCTTGCAAATGCCTTGTTGAGCGCACGATAAGTCTGGAATACGGAGCACTGCCCTCCCAGCACAATTTCGGTATTGTGAAGTGTCCCTAAACCGCAAATAAGCCCTGAGTAAGCACACAACCTGCCCCCCAAACCGCATTGATCAGGTTTTTGGGCGCAGAAGTCCAACTCGTTTCGGAATCCTATACACATGCTTCGATTGCACTGCGCCCTTGGATTTAAGGGTTTTGAGGCATCGGTCTACGGACACAGCGGGATGATACCAGAGGGAGATCCTTGGTCAAAGGCTCTCATGGAAAATGGAAGTGTCCATTTTGTCTCTTACACAGCAGGACCAAGTCTGCAGGAGTGTCGTTCTGAGACCTCCGCTCTCCTCGGGGTGAAAACATGGGGTGGAATACCCTCAATCCTGAACTCAAAAGTTTGAGCTCTACACCCCAAGTACCAGACACGCCTTCGTACAATTTTGAGCCCAAGCCCCAAATCCTCAATCCCTCCGCAGTTGGCCTGAAGCTTTGAACCCTGAGTCCCCAAATCCCAAATACAAACCCCGAACCCTCATTTCCAAACCCTAAGCCGCAAAGCGTTGATGCTGAAACCGTCCTAGCCTGACATTGCTGCAGGACCAGCTCGTCTTCCGCGCCCACATTCGTCAGCCTCTTATTGCGTGATGCAGGGGATTGGACTGTAGTGTTTCGGGTTTGTTCGCAAGAGCCAGAACAAGGTTGTGTAGGGCTTCATGGCTTAAAGTTATGCGGCCTCGGGCTTAGGGCTAGGGTGGATTCAGGGTCCGGGAGGGTGTGTTTGGATTTGTAGGCTTATTGTAAGTCGTAAGTCCAGTCAGGGTTTGTCTGGCATTATTGCGCTGTCAGAGCTTTACGGTTTTTCAGCAGTTACATTGGTTTTCAGAGTGTCTGATCGTGATCCCGGGAACTCTGATCCCCACCCTTAAATCCACATAGGCTTCTGTGTTCAGGTTCAGGCTTATAATATACAGTTTAAGGATTGAGGGTTCGAGGCTTAACTCCACGCGCCACCAAAGCTGGCCGAAGCCGTGCCCAACACCTCCCATGAAACTGGAATGCCCTAGACAGCATCTGCTCTTGGCACAACCAAGGCTTTCGTTCGTCCCTAATGCCCGGATACTAGGAATCTGGCTTGGTACTCTGGTGGGTATGTCATTGTCAGGTACTTGGGTTCACGCAGAAGCTTGCACGTACAGATTTGCAGCCTCCATATGCCCGAAGCTCCACTCATGAATCCAAAGCTCCCGAAGCTCTAATCCTAATTGCTAAAGTGTACTGCTAACCCTCAATCCCAAACCAACAACAGCCCACACCCTTATAGCCACTGTAAAGCAGTGTAATCGTAAGTGAAATCCCAAGAACCTCTTAAACCTTGAACCTTAAAGCTCATCTTAAAAAGCAGACGCGCTAAAGCCTAGACTCCCAAGGCGAGGATGACGACGTCTGCCACACCTCCGCACTCCGCGTCACGCCGAACGACGGCTGTTTCGGGGATCTTTCCATGAGGCCGGCTTGTGCCTTTTCGTTATTGATATAACAGTAATACGAAGAATCATAGTTATTATAGTTGTTCCAGTTTTTGAGTTTTATCTGTTTATTCTTCAACCCATTTGTCTCCAACCAGTGTGTAGGGTACGTGGATACAGCAATTTTGCAGTCCTCCTGATCTCCACCAGTATATGGGGAAACTTTTTCGCCTCCCCCTCGTTCTCACCACTCATAATTACCTTGGAAAGCATGGTGGGCATGCTCCTGAACCCGCCAGTATGTTCAATCCCGTCAGTATTAAGGGGGAAGCACTGTTTTTTGCGTGTCCTGGGGCCCCTGGTGGTTTCCTGGTGGTCTCGTGGTGGTCCTGGTGATCGTGTTTGGGGATCCACGCTGGCATAATATCGAGTTTTTGGTTAAAAGGCTTTTTAGGGCTTGGGCTTAGGGTTTAGGGTTTAGGGTGGGAGTTCAATAAAGCCTCGGGTTCAAGGTGTTGCTGTTAGTGGGAGATGGTGATGGAGAGTGCTAATAGAAACGCAATGCCTACACCGACTGCCGTGATCCACAAGGTAGCGAGGCACTAAACCCTAAATCCTCTTAGCTTCGTCGAAACCTCAACCCCAAATTTCGAGCCCTGACCTGCAGCGGATCTGACGGAAAAAGGTGGGTACATGCCAAAATTCCAGGGTTAAGGGTTTAGGGTCCTTACCCTCCAGAAACTCTAAACCGTCAGCGCTGAACGCTGAACCCCAAATTTCCTTTCCCGTCATTCCTACCCTGTCAAGGATGGTCACACGACAGCGGCCCACAGCGACTGGGCTTGAGGGAGGCCTTGGAACCTACCCAGAAGCTGGTTTTAGGGCGTAGGGTGTCTACTGGCCGTTTGTTTTGTTTGGGTTTGGGATTAGGGCTTACGGGCCTCGTAGGCCTATTCAAAGCCAGAAGGGCACGATGCCTAGCCCTGCAAATCTCCAACTACCGCAGACCCTGACACGAAACCCGGAAAGCTGGAAGCCCCCGAAACAGATTACAGAAAACCTGCTGAAGCAACAACCGCTTGTCAAGGCTTGTAGGTTTCTACAGTGAATCGCTGCCCGGGTAAGGGGCAAAGCCTCTTCAAACCCCAATCCGTCTAAATAGACCGAAACCCTAAACCCTAAACCCTAAACCCTAAACCCTAAACGTCTAGACCTCAGTTGGGGTTTGGGGCAGGTTCCTTACCTTGATTTTCCGACTCTGGCCTTGAGGCCCATTAACATACAACCTTCTAGAAAGCCTGCAGTAATTCTTTTAAAGGAACCCGATTCTACTTATGAGGCACTTTTAAAAAGGAGTTCTATGCTAATTATCAAGGCAAGTCCCTGAAGCCCGAAGCACGCTCAGGAGAAAGGCGGTGTTGTCGACGACTGGCAGCTGGAATTCCAGGTGGGGCTCTTGGCTAAGGCCCTAAGCCCTAAACCCCAGACCTTGAGCCCTGAACCCTACACCCCAAACGCTCGAAACACCTAAGGCCCCTAAACCCTAAACATTGAACCTTAAGCCCTTAAGGCCCTAAGCCCTACAAATCCTAGACCGTTGACCATAAATCCTGGCAGTGAGCCTCCCAGGTCCTCGGAGCGGAAGCCTGCGAAGCTCAGGAATCCTAAGAAAGCCGAGCCCTACACCAGGAAGCAAAGTTCGCCCAATGCTAGAAATCCGAAAGCTGTAAAACCCTCGACCCTGAAACCCACATCCTTGATCCCCCAGAGTCGATTAGTTAAACACGAGGCCCTGAACGCTGAAACCTCCAAGCAGCCAGGTCTGCTTTCATACAGCTTTTCTGGCTGCAGCTGGCGGCGTGAAGCGCAGCTCACCGGAATCATCCCCAAGCCCCGGCAGAAGCAAACGCAGACTCGAAGGTCAAGCATTCCTTTCGCTGTCTGCAGGTGGGTGGTAGTAGTTGTAGTGCTCGGGGAGTTTTGCAGTAGGCTCGTTGTGTTGCAATCGATTAGGACAAATTGCAAGGGAGTAGATTGTCGTTGAAGTCGTTATCGTCGTCGCTGGCATCGCCGTCACCCTCGCCCCCGCACCGTCGTCGTCGTCCTCGTCGTCTTCGTAAGTCGTCGTCGTCTTTGGCGATGTCGTCCTTGTTTGCTTCGTCGTTACGGGCATTGTCATCGCCGTCGTCGCCGTCAGCGTCGTGTTGGTTGTTGCCATGGTTGCTGCTGCTTCTGGTGAGATTGTGATGTTTGTTGCGTATTGGTGCCATTCTCCGACTGGTATGATGTTGATGACTAACTACGGGTGTTGGTCATTGCGATTCGTCTTATCAGTGTTTGTACTGCTTTGATCGTTGTCACTTCCATGAATGAGAGAACTGTGGGATGATCATGACTGTCAGAAATACTTATCAACCTTCACAGAACCCCTCAACGAAACCCTTCACCCCTTATACAGCCCGCAAGAAGCGTTTCGAAACCCTTTCAGAACCCCTGTTCAGCCATCCCCTGTCAACACCCTAAACCCTAAACCCCAAGCCCCTAAACCTTAAACCCTAAACCCCAAAACCCCAAAACCCCAAGACCCTAAACCCCCCCCCACCCTGGCTAAGCCACCTAGGATTTTTCCCGAGGCTTCGACGCCGCCGAGCTCGACCTGGCCCGGGGCCCCCGACCCGAAGGCGCGGAAATGCTGGGGATCCGTCTGGCCAGGGTTTAGGGTTCTGGTGTTTTGGGGCAAAAGGGTTCTTGTGTTGTAGGGTTCTGGGGTTCTGGGGTTATGGGGGTGAATAGGGTTTAGGGCCTGGAGTCTGAGGTTTTGTCCATGCGGCTCGTTCTTAAGACACTGTGGTGCATCACCCAACCTGCTTATTCTGAAAATCAGGCACGTGCCGCCCCAAGCTGGCACGGCAACACTGAGCTCTGCCCATTGGCGGGAGATGTTGGGTGCTGGTCATGATTTGTTTCGTGAGCCTTTCTTTGGCAGCCAGCTTTGAATCGTTCTTTATGCTGCAGCAGAGCTTAGTAGGCTCTTCGCCGTCAGCGGCCATAATCCGGCAAGGAGCAAGTTTGCTACTGGCGTTACGACTGTCTAGAGCAGTGTTTCCTGAACATTTGGTGAATTTTTGTTTCTTTCCGAAGGAGTTGCTATTCTTGTTCACTTTTGGTCGCTTTTCTGGTGGCGCTTGCTAGTTGAGCCTTTGAGTCTTGCCGCCGTGCATCCAAGCCCTGGGCCTCAGTTATATCTCAAGCCAGAAGTCCCAATCCGTACCACGCAGACGCAGAACCGTCGCGACTTACGGTCTGCAAGTCCATATCTAATCATAATCATAACAATAATAATAATAATAATAAAATAGCAACAAATATTATCATGGTAACAATAATGGTAATAATAATCATAATACTAATAATAACAGTATTGATAATAATCAAAATATTAATCATAATACTAAAGATGCCGACCTTAGACACTGAATAGCTGCCTTCCTTTCAGCATCGGAAGCCTCGAGCCCTAAGCGAGGAGAATCTCCCCAAGCTCGAGCGGACATCAAGCCGGATTGTTTAGGGCCTTAACTTAACCGGTTTAGGGTTTAGGGTTTAGGGTTTAGGGGTGAAGTTTTTCTGTAGAATATGAAGGACAATTCAGGATAAGATGGAAGGGCGTCGAGCCGGGGAATCCGGAGGTGAGCTGTTTTCTGAGGAGGCGGGCTGGGGCTAAACCCAAGCGTTAGGCCATCTTCAAACCCTGGGCCGAAGTAAATCCTAAACGCTTTTCACTACGCACACGGCCTAAACCCTAAACCCCAAACCCTAAACCCTAATCCCTAAACCCTAAATAATTAACCCCTAAACCCAGCTTCCCGACGTCCATCTTTGCAGGCTGTGCTGTGGACGTCTTCCTGGAGCCCATGAGCAGCGAGCCACAGGCCTGGGGAGATGTTTGTGGGCTCCCGTTTGTGGGCGTGGACCTGTGCGCATGCCTAACCCAAACAGTTAAACCCTGAACCCTGAACCCTGAACCCAAAACCCTAAACCTTAAACTCTAAACCCTAAACCCAAACAGTTAAACCCTAAACCCTGAACCCTAAACCCTAAACCCTAAACCTAAACCCTGACACCTAAGCCCTCAGATCCTAAGCAAACCGAGCGGGAGCCCAAGAGCCCGGAGCGAACTGGGTCAAACCCTTAGGGGCTGGGCAGGTAGCCTTTAACCTTTTTGGGCTTAGGGCTTTAGGGTTTAGGGTCTAGGGTTTAGGGTTTAGGGTGTAGGGTTTAGGGCTTAGGGTTTAGGGTTTAGGGTTAGGATTCAAAAGGTTAACCTTTTTTGGGTTAAGGTACTCAGCCCCTAAGTACCTCAGAAGAGGACGATGCCGAGAATTCAGCGACAGCGGCTGCAGCTGCGGCGTCCAGAGGGCGGCTAAGTCCAGTTGGAGAGTTTTTTTAGATTCGGGAGTCTTTTGGGGTACCGAAGGAGCGCGAAACTCTGGAATCTGACAAGGCTTCAATGGAGGAGCCGCAACACTTTGCAAAGCTACCCCCGATCGAAGTGTAGCCTGCAATATAGCTACCCACGGGCCCACAGCCCCGCGCGAATTTCTTCCAGAGGCTATACCTGGATTCAAGGATTAGAAGCCCCCGAAGACTTGAGTGAGGGATGTGTGCGTGCGTGTGTGTGTGTGTGTGTGCGCGTGCGGGGAGGTGGATCGGTTCAGGATGAACACATTGCGTGTACTCGAAAGAGGCTACTACCCTCCGCTTTGTGCAGTGTGCATGTGTCGAGCAACGGCCGAGAGTATCAGAGCAGAGGGGATCGGAGAGGCGGGATCTGGGTTTAGAGTTTTAGAGTTTTTAGGAATTTGAGGCCCGGAGTTTTTGGAGGATGGGCTCGGACTTTGGGCAGCCTACACGTGATGTTGTGTCGCGTCCAGAGTGCAGGGACTGTGCCTTTAAACCCGAAAGATCCCACCTACAAGCTTTTCAATCCCTTGAATGCGACTCTGCTCGACCCGGAGTCCGGAAGACCGAGCACAGCCAACGTCCGACCTTGAGCGCCTCTGTGTGATGGTGCTTCTGAGGCCACGGAAAGCCGATGTGCCTCTCTCAGTTCCCAACCTATCGTTCTGTGTTCAGTTCATGTGTGGGGTTCGAAGGTTTCAGCTTGTGGCGCCAGTGTCATCATCATCACCATCATCAGCATCATCATCATCATCATCATCATCATCATCACTATCATCACCGTCAACATCGCCGTCGTCATCATCACCATCATCACCACCATCATCATCACCAGCATCCTCCTCCTCCTCCTCATCATCATCATCATCATCACCATCATCATCATCATCATCACCGTCATCACTATCATCTCCATCATCATCATCATCATCATCACCGTCATCATTGCCATCATCATCACGATCACCGTCACCGTCACCGTCGCCGTCACCATCATCATCATCATCATCATCAACATCATCATCATCATCATCATCACCGTCGTCATCATCATCATCGTCATCATCATCATAATCATCACCATCACTACCATCATCCCTACCCGCCGGTGTTTGTCCCCAGCGCCAGAAAGAGACAGGTTCGGTTTCGGCACTGGTTGGGTTGCGTGGGTTAAGGTCAGTCATGTTCCAGCGAGGTTCTTGGTTTAAGGCTTTGAAGTTCTGGGTTGTTCGAACGCTCGGGGTATCTGGTGGTGAAATCCCACTCTACCGCGCCCGAGGCCTTCACCCCAAATTACCCAATCCTAGAACTCTGACAGATACCAAAAATCCAGAGATCCCCCACCCCAAACGACAAATCGCACATCGATCTTGAGCTGCGCATGCTGCACAAGCGCACTAAGCCCAAGCCTCAATCCCAACCCCATCGACATGATAGAGGTCTCACTCTCTGGAAACTTGAAACCTCCTATGAATTTAATTAGTATTGCTACTACTTTCCATGATGTTACTCCTAGTAGTGCAATTACTACCCATGTAAGGGTGGCGTGGAGTTTTTTGACCTCGCGGCGGCAGACGCCGAAGCAGACGCCGAGGCCGATGTAGGAGTTTCTTTACTTTGGTGGTGCCCGATGTTCAGGCTTTTGTCCGGGTGTCACAGGGTTGCCCGACACTTAGGGGTAGGCTATGGAGGGGTCCTTATGATGAGAATCCTAGAGTTCAGTACCCTTGTTTTCTGAAACTCCGATCTAGCTTACGGAGACCAGTGCCATCAACATAGGTGGTGCTGCTAACCGGACGTAATTACACCAACTCGATACAGCAGAGCAGTATTCAACAATCGCGGCATATCACTTCCGGGGTCATTTGATTCATTGTATATGATTGTATGTACTCGTGTACAAGCACTATCAGCGTCATCCCTTTGTCTTCCCAAGGAGCTACCATACACACTTACGTGCTTACATGCCTGCATTTGCTTGCTGCCTGAATATCCGAAACTGGACCCTAAAACCCCAAACACTACACCCTGAACCACCAACGTGGAAGAGCTGCGGCTTTGATAGTCTTGAGCTCCACGAACAGTCTCGCCTGTATGGTCCTACGCCCGACTGTCTCGGACTCCTTTCTTAATCCCGTTTTGTCGGCATGAGAGCAAGCCTTTCATGATGCACTGGCTCAAGGTTTCTGGGATGCCGGACAGCTACCATCACCAGGCAAGTTGCTTGGGATGGGGTTCGGGCCTGTCACAAACACAGCCCCTAGTGTCACAATCGTGCTGCCAGTCAGTGTACTTCAGAGATCTTGTCGTACCCTTCGATCTTCAACAGAAGGCGTCTTGACAGGTCTTCGCGCCGGATGACATCGACGCTTTTTTCGACGAGCTTTGAGCGGGGATTTGTGGCTGGAGTTGGGTTTAAATTAAAATCATAAGAGTATCCCTGGCACCTAAACTCACCGTTATCCCGAGGACTCTGAACCGTCTGTGTGGCACCCGGCCTGTTGAAGCCTGGATGCTGCTGGTCCTTGGGAGTGTGTTGCTAAGGATCTTGCAATTCAACAGTGCCACAGTTATCATTATAGTCCTTGCTGCGACCATCAACACCATCATCGCCATCACACTATCATCATCATCGTCATCACCACCACCACCATCATCATCGTCGTCGTCAGCATCATCATCCTCATCATGATCATCACCATCATCATCATCATCCTCATGATCATCACCATCATCATCATCATCGTCAGTGTTACCATCATCACTAGCATCATAATCATCGTTATCGTCATCCTCACCATCATCACCATCATCACCATCATCACCATCATCACCATCATCACCATCACGGTCGTCATCATCATCATCATCGTCATCACTGCCCCCACTACCATCATCATCTTCCTCCTCACCTCCTCCTCCTCCTCCTTA
>CAJNJA010016971.1:0-11149 GCA_905231915.1 Symbiodinium necroappetens | reverse complement strand
CCCTAAAAAGGTAGGTTCTTTGCGGTGTAGGCTTGGAGTTCAGACCCTCCAGCTCCAAAGCCCCTAAACCCTAAACCCTAAAAGCTGAAACCCTAAACCCTAAAAGCTGAAACCCTAAAGCCCAAACCCTAAACCCTAGGCACCGCCATGGATGCCAAAGGCGGCTGGAACTTCGCCCCCAGGCGAGCATGCGCTCTCAGGCGTTGGGGCTCCAGAAAGCCATGGGGTTCTAGACTGCTCTCAGTGTTTGTTGAGAGGATTTTGAGGCTTCAAGGATATTAAACCCTAAACCCTAAACCTGACACCCTAAACCCTAAATCCTATTCCCTAGACCCTAATTTTAGGCCCTAAACCCAAAACCCTAAACCCTCAGAGTCGAATAGTTCGTTGGCTTATGTGGGGATCAATAGCCTTGGCATCGAAGGACTCAAATTTTAAGGCTTTTGGATCCAAAGACCCTATTATATAAGGCTTTTGGGCTATTTTGAAGCTAAGGGATCCAAGGCTGAGGCTTCCGCGGGTTTGAAGGGTTTTTTTTGGGGGGGTCCTCTAGAAGGGGATCTATAAGGGTTCCTTTTAAAGGGAGCTCTAGGGTATTATAGGGCTTGGGGTTTAGGCTTCGGGGTAAACTTGGGCTCCAGCTTCGGATCATGGGCATTGGGCCTTTGGGGTTTAGGTTTGCGTCAGGTGTTGCAGGGCTTAGGTTTAGGGTTCAGGGTTTAGGGTTTTGGTAGGGTTTGGGGCTTTGGGGTTAACGTCCTTTCTTCTTCAGGGACGGTGACTTTAGGGTATGAGGGATCGGGTTTTAGGATTACACTCAGGATCTGAGGCTCAGGTGTTTAAGAGCCACGCAGCTGACGAAAGGGAAACTGTGTCAGACAAAGCCTGAACCTGAACGAAGGTCGGACTCATGTAGGCCCCTTCGTAGTGCCTTGTTCCTGCGGCTTATACCTCCCTGTTCAATCTCAACCAGTGACCACATTAGTGTTCAGGGTTAGTGGGTTGAAGCCACAGGATGTGGAATACTTAGTCAAGAGCATCCGATCCAGGACCCTAAACTGTCGGACCGTTTTGGGGTTGTCGATGTTGCTTACCATAGGATCCTAGCCAAACATTGGCTACCCCATAGAACCCCAAATTAAACCCTAACCCCCTAAACCCTAAACCCCTAAACCCTAAACCCTAAGCCCTAGAACCCTAAGCCCATTCTAGGGTCTGAGTATACTCCAGAAGTATAAACCCAAGCCCTGAGTTCTGTCCAGGGCGCTTAGAAGAACACACGAGCCCCTGGTAGTGGGGTTTTAAGGGTATCGGGTTCAGGAGTCCGGGGTTTGGGTAAAAGGTCCAGGGTTTTTCGGATTTCGCTTGTACAGATCTTTCTGAAAGGTCTGGAATTTAAGAAGCCTGAAAAATTCGTAATGCTAGTCCTTATAGGGTTCCCAGTTCCCCGTTCCGCTTCGAGTAGACTGCACCCCCTAAACCCTAAACACACACAGTATACTGGAACCCAAAGACCTTCACTGACGTCTAATGCTTCCCTAAACCCTAAATCCCCAAAACCTCTCTTCTAATGTTTGTTTCCCTAAACCCTAAATACCCAAAACCTCCTTTCTGATGTTTGCTTCCCTAAACCCTAAATACCCCCAAAAACCAAAACCCCCTTTTCTAATGTTTGTTTCCCTATATAAACCCTAAATTACACCAAAAAACCAAAACCCCTCTTTTCTACTGGTCTGCAGCGCATCTCTTCGAGCTGACGCAAGGGAAGTCTTGGGGTTCACGGTTCCGGGTTTGGGAGCCTGGGCCTGGCGCATGATTTGGGTTTTTAGGGCTTAGGGTTTAGGGTTTTTTTTTCGGGTTTAGGGCTTAAGGTTTAGGGTGGTAGTGGTAGTAGTAGTAGTAGTAGTAGTAGGGTTATTAGTATTGTTATAAGTATTAATTGTTATTAGTATTATTATGACCATTATTGATATCATGTTTAGTATTGATGCACCCCAGACCCAAAAGTATGTAGAATGATACCCTTTGTGCTGTAGGCTTTAGGGCTTAGGGTGGAGAACAATACCTTTTTAAGGTGCTGGACAATTATTTTAGCAATTTTTGGTGGTTTAGGAGAGGCTCCGTCCAAGGCTGCATGCTGCAAGTCGAGAGACAGACTCAACGCCAAGGACGAGAAGCACGTAGCTTATACATCAGAATAAGAAAAAACATCGGGTGGTCGCACCACGACGCCGCTGGAACCTTGTCCCAGCCTGGCTGTCCAATGAAGGGCTTAAGGGTTTCATGTAGGCGCCGGGGAGTTTCATGTGGGGTTTAGGGTTTGCAGCAGGGCTTAGGGTGTTTTATGGTATGCTTACATATGGGGACCATGATAAGAACAACAAGCTGTTATTGCGAGATTTTTTGCTTCATCACTCTTGGCTCTCTCCGGGCTTGGGTCGCTGGCGACTGGAGGGGCTAAGCCTTAAAAGAAAGTTGAGGGCTGCTTGAGTTAGCGTTTGAAGGGTTGGCGGGACGGAAGCTATGGGCATTACGTAGTCTTCAGTATAAAGTTTCCCTGCTACACGAAACTACAAAGGAGACTGCCAGAAATCTCCAAGTGTCCGAAGCGAAGATTGAGTTGACCGGACCCTAAACACAGGACGTCTAAGCCCTAAACTTGCACCTTGACCCTGCGCAGCAACCCTGTGCTTCTCTAACCCCTAATCCTTGAATTATAGACCCTATGACAGCATAAATAACCCTAAGCTTTGAACCGAAACCGCAAATCCTAAACCCTAACTCCTAAAATGCCCTGTGGATCCCTGTAAAGGAACTCGTATAGATCCCTCAACGGAACCCCGACCCCTACAGGAAGCCAAAGCCCCTAAACCCTAAACCCCTAAAGCCCTAAACCCTAAACCCTAAAACCCGAAACCTTAAGTAGGAGTCACCCTGAATTAGGAGTCATCTCAAGGCGCCGGCCGCCCGAGCTTTTCGAGCTCCTCAAGGCCTTGAACCTGCCAGGTGGCGCACCCCCAAGAGGTTTTACCTATAGTCTCCATTGTAGCTCCTTTTTGGGGTTACCTTTTTGGTTCCTTAATATAAAACTGGCTAAACCAAAAAAAGGGAACTACAATGGAGACTGTAGGTAGAGTCTTTCAGCACTCACAACTGAGACAAGCCGGGCGAGGATTCAAGTACGTCGGAAGCCCTTGTGGCTTGGATGACGTATTCACCGCGGTTTACGGTTTTAGGGTGCTTTGTGAAAAACCCAGAAGGTTTTGGAGTCTTTTTGTTGCCTCCCACTTAGCTAGGACGAGCCCGCATTGCAGGGTAAGTCATGAGCACAGTTGAGCTTTGCTTTAAAGTCTTTAGGGTTTAGGGTGCTGGTTATTTTTTATTAACCAACGTTGGCGGAGTTTATGGCTTTTTAGGGTTTTAGGCCATTGATTGTGGCTTTATGTTACCACGATATGTGATCGTATCTGACTGCATATGGTTGTAAAAGGCTTGAGAGCGTTTTGGGGCTTAGGGCCTGGGGTTTCAATGAAGCTCGGGTTCCTCAAGGGGTCCCTTTAAGGCTGCTGAGTATAGAAGGGTTCCTTGAAAGGGATCTGTAGGGTTTTACAGGGGGTTGGGATTTGGAGTTTAGAGTTTAGGGCTCAAGGGGGTGTTCGTGAAGTGTCGTTTTCTTTGGGGCTTGTCCTTCTGTAGGGGCTGCTTCTCTGGCTTCATGAGCTTGAGTCTCTGACACCGTGCCGGAGGGCTTCGGTGTTTTTGCAACCGTCGGGGATGCAATGAAGGCTGCTAACATGCGAGGTCCCGTTTCGAATTCGGGGCCCTTGTAGCATCGCCCTGATTCAAGGTCTGATTTCTGAGACACCTATGCCTTCACGTCAAGCCCTAAGCGGCCCCAGTTCATGGGCAGCTTTAGATTCATGTGTTCAGGTTGGATGAGAGCTGAGGGTTTGAGCGGAAGGGGCTTCCCGTCAATCGCACCTTCCCTTCCTAAACCCTAAACCCTTGTTTGAAGCTCGGCCCCTGGAGAAAGAGGACCTTAGGAGTTGGGTAGTTCTCTAAATTAGGGTCCCGTTGAAAAGGGTGCCGTACTATATTGGGGACCTAAACGGGGACCCTAGTTTAGAGAACTTGAACTACCCATATGGGCTCTTTGCCTTTCGGTGCCTCGGCCCGAAATTTAGGTCTAAACCCTCACAATCGACAGTTGAAGGGTTTCGGGGTTTAGGGTTACCTTAAAAGCCCAAACCCACAAAACACGAACCCCGGTCCCTCCATCAACAACAAAAAAAGCCTATCCAACCTGAGATCCTATATATGCTCAGGGGCTGAGTACCCTAGCCCCGAAAAAAGCCATAACCTTTCAACATGTAGTAGGATTATACAAGCCCCGAAAGGATATGGCATACCCCGAAAAGTTGGAAACCGGATTGAGGACAATTAGTGCTGGGATTCCCTATGCGTTACTCTTGAGGATTGAGGCTATGGGGCTTCCAACTTTTTGGTGGCTTACAACAACAAGGTCACCTACTCAGCCCCTAACCCTAAACCCTAAACCCTAACCCTAAAGTATTCGAAGCAAAGAGAATCCCGAAAAAGTGCAGGAAATCCGGCCTCAAAGCCCTCCGAGACGCTGGAGGCCGAGGTAAAAGCCTCAGGGGGCAGACTTTCCCTTTACCCTATGCCTTAGATTTGTTGTGCCGTACTATATCGGGGACCTAAAAAGGGACCCTCATTCAGAGAACTGCCCATAGGAGCAAAGGGCCAAGGTTTCGGGATTTGGATGGTGCGGTGTCTTCGCGAGTTGGGCTGTAAGGAATCCAGGATCTTGCGTCCACGGCGAAAGGTGCGGGTTTAGGAGGGCTTGTCGGGGTCATAATGTCCTTCAGGTCCGACACTCTGGGGACTATCTGAGAACCTACCGTTGCAGTTTTCATAGCGTCCCAACACAAGCCCGCGATTCATGACGCCAAGCCAACCCCTACAAAGCCTAACTGCCTTCAAAACCTGTCGAGCTGTTGCCTGAAACCCTTCAAAGCTTTGCAATAAGACAGAACATGTAGAAACCCAGATCCATCTCAACTTCCTTAAATTTTAGCCCCTCGCCAACTTCGGAAAATGCAGACTATATGACACAAGCCCCGGCCCTTTAACCCTAAACCCGAGAAGGACACCCCCCAAACCACTCAACAAGTTTACAACCACGGCCTCTACCACGAACCCCTAAAACCCTGAAAGCCTAAATAAACCCGACGCCCCAAGTCCTAAACCCCTAAACCCTAGACCTACAACCCTAATCCCGAAAATCCTAAACCCTAAATCCCTAAACCCCCCAAAAAGCCCTGAAACCCCAACATGACATGCTCAGTGCCCCAACGCCGGAGGATCCGGGACCGGAGGGTACCATCAGGGGCAGCTGCTGGGACCTGGCACGGAAGCGTCCCTTCGGGTTCTATAAGGGTTTAGGGGTTAGGGGTTCGTTTAGAGTTCAGGGGCCTGGTTCTATAAGGGTTTGTGGCTTGGGTTCGTTTAGAGTTCAGGGGCCTGGTTCTATAAGGGTTTATGGTTTGGGGTTCGTTTAGAGTTTATAGGGAATAGGGGCCTTGGAGGGCTTCATAGGGGTACTGACTGCATGGTTCCTTCAAAGGGTGCTGCAAGCAAGCCCTCAGCCCTATTTCGGGGTCCTTCCCCCTGACCCCTATGCAGCGAACACATGGGCAGTCCTCTAGGTCCCTCTTTACATCCCCAAAATAATAGTACGGCGCCCTTACCAAAAAAAGGACCCCCCAAAAGGGACCCTAATTAAGAGCACTACCTACGCTGTAAGGACGAAAACCTAAATCCTGGAGCCGAGACGAAAATCTTCCACCCATGAGAATCGGACCCTAAAAAGCGAAACCAACCCTGAACCATGCTATTCCGAGGCTACCAAGTCCCTCCATTGAGGAATATTCGTTCATTTGTAGTAAAGTGGTAGTATAGAAGGGTGAACTGAATACATTATAGAAAACAGTCGGAACAGAGCAAAAAAAATCGTAAAAATATAGTGGTTTTGGATAAGGCACTACAAAACGAGCCTTGGTGTACCCAGTGAAACACATGGCCGGTATGAAAACTCATTGTGCCAAAGTAGATCTGTCACCAGTGATAAAGCGCCACGATGGACTAAACCATCTGGGTTCTTGTTACGGGATCTAATTTATTCAGTTAAAATAATAAGGAAACCCTATTGTGTACTATAGATCCCTAATGTAGCAACTTAAACTAACTTCCTTAAAAAGAACACAACCATGAAATCCAGAAAACCCCTTTAAAATCCCTGCCTCAGTTGACCAGCTCCGTGGGCTGAAGACTGCGAGGGCGTGTAGCTGCCCGAGTGCAACGGTCCTCCGTGAGGCTTTTTAGTGTGTCTTTTTGGGCCCAAAGACCCTATTTTTACATAAGGCTTTTGGGGCTATTCTGATGCTAAGGGCTCAGGCAAGAAGACGTCGAACATGTGTTGGCGTAGGGGTTTTGTTGTAGGGGCCTGGTGTTCTTTTGTGAACAACTGCTAAAAAACTCGCCCCCTTTCACCAGAGGCAGACCCCACATCTCAACATCCGCCTCTGCCCATCGCACTGAGGTCGAAGACTAGGCGCGCCTGGCCCGCAGGAGGCTTTATGGCAGTGAAAGGGGTTGATCATTATGCGTCATCCTAAGAGGCTTTTGTAAGAGATTGACTTCAGGCTCTCAAACGCAGTTCCTTTCGATTCGTCTTATGAGCCCTGGCTAGTATAGGGCCCAAGCCCATCATCCTCCAATGCTTTAGGGAGTGTAGGATCTTGCCATCAGAGAATATTAATGAAAGCGGCAAACCAGTGGTGCCTCCAGTTTATTCCGAAAACTCTGAGTGATTGATACCTTCACCCCCTACGCCACCTAAAGCCCCAACGAGCGGGAAGCCTGGAGAATCGAAACAACCTCATGAAGCTGAAGCGATTGAAGCAAATCAAAGCTGCTTGAGGCTTCTAGGTTTCTTGGGAGCGGTATATCGAGATTCATGCCCAAACAATAGAACACTAAAGCCCCAACATGCTGACGGTGGCTATCTCGAGCCGAAGCCCAAGACTATTCAGCTCTATAACCCTCACCCCTACATGTACTACCATAAACGCCCTAAACCCCTAAATCCTAAACCCTAAACCCTAACCTAAACCCTAAACCCTAAAGCCCTAAACCCTACACCCCCAGAAATCTAAAACTCTCAGGGGCCCTGAGACTCGAACCCAAAAACTCCACCTGATAGGAGCCTTACCCTAGGGGTCCCCATGTACTCATATAGCATATACATTGGCCTTAAAGTAATCCCTATAAAGGTACATTGGGGCCAAAGTACATAGTATTTGGGTACATGGACCCTTAGGGTTAAGTATAACCCTAGCCCTGGTGCAAACCCTCAAAAGCCCTGATTGAAACCTTTCTAAACCCTAAAAGCACCATTCAACCCCAAAAGAACATAAAATCTGAAACCTAAAACCCTAAATTTCTAAATTCTACACCCTAATTGCGCTGAAGCCTCCGAGCTCAAGCCCCGCGAACCTCTGAGTCGGATCCGTCTTTCACGGGGGATGCCTGGCCTCGGTGTTGGGTGTTACTGGCTTAGGGTTTAGGGTTATGGATTCAGGAGTTTTGGAGTTTAGGGTGATGTATGGGTTTGGGGTTTACGGTTCGTTTTCCTGTCTAATTTTCAGTTTACGCGCATTGTGCTTTATTGGGTGGTCGGAACGCTTTGGGGGAGCTTGAGATATAAGGACTTTATCATTAACAGTTGGCTACATGGGGGTTCACCAGACGTTTTTGCGGCGAAAACGATTAATTGCTGGTAATTGAGGCCTGCTGAAGAATCTCATGACATTCTTCAAGCAGGTTATATAAATGCAGCCCGGGCACCCTATTTAAACCCGAACATTGCGACATCGGCGCAGAACTTCAAGAAAATCTGGATCTTAAGCCCTCGACCCAATGCCTAAATCATCCGAAATCCACCAACCCGAACCTTAAGAAACATGCACACCCTCGTAGCCGGATCTTTCTTCTTAGGACACCCAATGCCCGAACTACAGACCCCAATAAACAGTAGGATCCCGATGCCGAGAACCCCCACGCATAATTTTACAAGGCCTACTACCGACATCCAGGGCAAAGGAGTCCGGCGAGGGCGGTAGGTGGCCCTAGCCCTAAACCCTGAACCCTAAATCCGAGGCAAGGGCATCCGGTGAGGGCGGTAAGTGGAGCAGGACGACTCTTCTTCTCTTTCGGGGTCTTCACTGGCCTTCCGCTACGCGCACTCCGAGGGGCTTCGCGATCGGATGCATGAGGTTTGAGGTTTACCTTTAGTCTCCATTGTAGTTCCCGATATGGTTTTGGATGTAGGGCCTAGGACTTCCATGCCTATTATTCTTGATGGTTTTCGGGCTGTAAGGTTTTAGAGGGATGGAGGGTTTAGGGGGATTTTCGGGTTTGTAGGAAGTAGACTGTAAAGCTCTAGGGATTTAGCGCCAAAAAGGGCCTCTAGAACACGTCTTGGTGCTGACTTGGCGCTTGGCGCCAAAATGCTTTGTAATCAGGATTCCAGAAGGCGTTTTGAAGAAGAAGCAAGATCCCTTAAAGCTCTTCTTGCATAATCATAAAGTATGAACGTAACTCTTTCTGCGCAGACGAGTACATAAGCCGTAAACCCTAAACCTAAACCCTCAAAGTTCTGTATGAAAAGTCTTGCAGCCCTCAAGACTGAAAAACTTGAATCCTGCGCCGGGTATCCCCCGAAAGGAGGGCCAGTTCCTAATCCTGGCCTTGAAGCCAAGTCTGCCATATAGTGAGGTACGACTGTAAAGGTAACTTAGGGGGGTCCAAATAAGTAATTACCATGGGATCCTTGTTGCTGGTATACTACACACCAAAAGTTCAAAGGATACGGGTCCCTGTACTCTATTACTTGGGCTTTCAGGGCTTCAGCCCTGAACGATCTGCATCGTTTCGTCTAAGGGCCACGCGGCAGCTGCGTGGGTGAGCCAGATGGGGAGGATGCCTGGCGAGGAGTATTGCGCGGCTCCAGTTACCTAAGACATGTCTACATATAGGCCCCTAAGTAATTCCTTTTCGGGATTGCCTTAAAGGATTCTAAATAAAAACTATGAAAAGGAACTACTTAGGGGCCTATGTCTACATACTGGGTAGCATGCTACGCACTTTGATCGGCATGACACGCAGACCCTGAACCCTCAAGAACCCGCTGCTATAATTGACATGTGAAGGCTGCGTATGACTAGCAACCTACTATTTAGCCGACCGGAGATTAGAGGGTAACCAAAGGATCATCGGCTTTCACGCTGGGAGTTTTGGGGTATGGTATACTATCATGAAAGTAAGGAGCCGGACATCGAGTTTTTTGGGGGGTATAGTGTATTGAATACTGATTTTTAGGTATGGTATACTACCACTCTGGTAAGGAACCTTCGTACCCTGTTGATGCCATTTCTGATTTGGGCGGTTCACCAGTCAGAAGCACTGAGGTTACTACAAAAACGCAGTCTCTAGGCCACAATACTATATTTTCGGTGGACTTTACAAGCTTTGTTAAGTCACCGGTGTTCAAAAGCCTGTAAAAACCCTGCCGCATCCTTGCATTCCGGAAATGCAAATGCTTAACTCTACACCCTGTCCGGGAGCCTCACTACTCGGAGGGTAAGTGTAGGGTTTAGGGTACTTAGTTCTGGGGCTTAGAAGAAGGCTAACTACAGCTATACTCTAACCCAGTCAGGGGACTCGCAACCCCACTCATAACTCCAAGCATTCCTGGATATTCTGAAGATCCCTAAACCCAAAACCCCCAAACCCCCTAAACCCTGAACCCCTAAACCGTATACCCCTAATGTAGAAAGGGTCTTCATAATCTGAATAGGGTTCGGGGGTTATATTAATCAGGAGCCCCCACAAAAGAGTGTAGGTATTTATCACGGCCCCTTTTTTTCAAGCCCTATGGCCCTACCCATAGGCTCCTTAGTAGTTCCTTTTTGGGATTACCTTATAGGATTCTAAATATGAACCATAAAAAGGAACTACTTAGGAGCCTATAGGTATAGACCCTCAAGGCGAGGTCTTTTTCTCCAGGGTTCCTGCGACCACAAGGAGTGATCCGCAGCAAAGGTCCGGGAAAGTCTGGAAGTTTGGCTGGGGCTTAGGGTTTTCGGGGTGTAGGGGTTATGGTTTTAGGGTTTAGGGCTTAGGGTTTTTGGGGTTTAGGGTTTAAGGTTTTTGGGTTCCGGGCTTTAGGGTTTAAGGTTTTAGGGTGTGAGTTGTGGTAATCAGAATAGGGTGAAAGTTTGGCTAGTGGCCTTGCCAGAGACCTTCGCTCTCAACACAAGCAGTGCCAAAGTCCAACCCGCGTGCCCTAGACTGCAGGGCTTAAGCTCTCTTCTCCGGGCGCGAGAGATTTCAAACTGCCTATGGTATGCTCCTTAACCCCTAAACCTTACGCCCAAGACTTAAAGATGTAAGGCCCAGAAGATTGAATCTTCAAGTTTTTCCGACTGGCTATCTAAGCAAGAAGTAAAAGCAACCCCATCTAGACCATTGATGTTGTTATATTGAACTGTGCACCTACCTAAGCTCAGTTGCAGCTGTTATATTGAACAGTGCACCTAAACTCAGTTCTAGGTCAAAGGCGCCCTGAACCGTAAACCCTAAACCCCTAAACACCACAGCAACCCGAAAAGCCTGAAGCTCAAAGCACATTTGTGGCCTTTAACCCTACCTCCCCCCCCCCCCGCAAAACAAAAAACAAGTGGGTAGTAAGATAAATAGCCCAAAACCTCTAAACGGCTATTGTTCTACATACTTTATGGGACCAGGTAACCCCTGAACACCCAAGAACACCTAGACTGTGACCACGCATAACTACACCTCTAATCTCATGTAGTCTCTCTGAGTCTGAAAACCCTAAACCCTAAACCCTACGTGCTGAATCGCACGGCTTCAGGCCTAGGCTTTCGATCCCGAGGCTTTTTTATGGCTGGGCTTCGAGCTTTGAGCGCTTTAGGGGTGAGGACTTCGACATGGCGAAGGTTTAGGGTTTAGGGGCTTAGGGTTTAGGGTTTATGGTGAGGGTTTA
>CAJNJA010016970.1:0-11149 GCA_905231915.1 Symbiodinium necroappetens | reverse complement strand
TAATGCGCTAGTAGTATTGCTGCTGCTAGGAGTATTTCGACAGCGACGACAACAAACCACTACTATTTCTGCTACTGCTACGGCTACTGCTACTGCTACTGCTACTGCTATTGCTACTGCTACTGCTACTTCTACTGCTACTGCTACTGCTGCTACTACCACCTACTACGAGTACGACGACGACTGCGACCACTACCACCAACAATGCTGGCAACAGTACAGCACTAGTAGTAACGGCCAAGCAGGGATTGAGCCTTCATCGCCATGACAATCAGGTTATATCTTGAGATACATCGGGTGTTGTGTTCGTTGCTAGTCAATATTTGCAGTCCTTGGCATCTCTCGGGACGCTTCTTTGCTGCAAAAATGCTACGCATATCCAAACTTCTGAGTTCCCTACTTGCTGATGGGAAGTTCTGCCCAGCAAGTCTCCGGAATTCGGCACGTGGGAGGAGGCCTTCCCCCAGGACCAGACCCTCGGAGTCCTGTGCTCCCTGATACTCTAAGCCCTAAACCCCCAAATCCGAAACCCTAAACCCTACACCCTCAGATATGCCCGAAGATCGAACGTTCATTTTGATCCCGGGAGATCTCCAAAGTCAGGCCTTCAGCAGTTCAGGGCTTTTGGGTTTGGGTCTAAATCTAAGACGGTTTAAAGGGGGCAGCTCGGATACCTCAAGTTCCAGCTGATGATGGGGCTCGAACGACTAAGATACCAGAAGCGATCAATCTTACCACTCACTAAGGTTGTTCCTACTTTGCTCGAAAGTCAAGGGCATTTTTGTCGCCCGATCTTTGGCGATCCTCCAGGCTCTCATTCATATCTTGAACTCCTGGACTCACATCAAGACTAAGAGTAACTAGAGCCGTCGCCCGACCCCCTAAACCCGCATATCAGGGAGCACGTCCAGGAAATCAGCCTCTGCCTCTCTCGCCAGACTCTGCGAGGTCTTCCGAGGCAGGGCCTGAAGCCAATTGCTCCCAAAGATTTTCTTCAGTACCGTGGCGTGGCGAGGGCCCATACCTGCAGGTTTAGGGTTTAGGGTTGAAGCTCGCTTTGGTTTCTACGACTTGGGGTAGGTTTGGGGTTTGGAAATCCATGTCTCAGCTGCTTTCTACGTCGGAACCTGGAACTTCCAGCAGAGAGGGCTTTGGCTTTCAAGTTTGAGAGAGAACAGAGGTCTGGAGAAGGCAAAGAGGCAAGGTGCCTCAAGGAGGAGTATCTGAAGCAAAGAGCATTCCAGAGTCCCAGAGTTAGGGTTTAGGGTTTAGGGTTTAGGGTTCAGAGTCACAAGCCAGTAGGTGCAGAGTCCAAGAAATCCAGGTTTTTTGCAGCCCAAGACTTCCAGACTGCCGGCATTTTTCACCGGTCTCCGCGTGTCTCCCAGTGTAACCCACAAAACCTACATCTGTATTGACTATTCAGATATCTAGACAACTCTAGAGTCCAACCATATATCTGCACAGCATCCACAAGCCTGTGCTACTTGGGCCAGTCCAGAGTCCACCTGCAGCACTAGCTTTCTCAAAAGATAGTAGGCTGAGCTAGGATACCTATTGAGTCAGTATTGAGTAGCGCAGGTGCATGTTTTTTGTTCACCGTTCTTGAGGTGGCTAGCAGTGTCTGATGCTTTGAGCCAAAACCGGCTTGATGTTCTGTGCTGAGTGTGGCCTGCAGTGAGCGTGGTGCCAGAGAGCGGCGGCAAGAGGCCGGCTTCGCTCTGTTCTAAGGCACCGCGAACCGCCACGCTGCTGTCCAAAGATTTGGTTAGCCGAATTTGTTTGATGCTAGAGCTTGCCTTCGTGCGACTGGTGGTTGAGCCGAAGATCCTGCAGACGTTGGAGAAGATGTAAACAAAACGATGAAGCCACGTCTAGACTTCTAAGACTTCTAAGTTTTCCCCAAATACAACCCAAAGAACACGACGGGATGAACCTTCAAGCCCCACATTCCTGCGTTCCTGTGTAAACCTAAACCCCTCTCCAACCCTACACGAAGAGCGTTACTCCGTTCCAAAATCTGGTCTTCGGGTTACTTGGGTCGACTTTCCAAAAAAGGAGGCCAACCGCCGAACGGCTTCATTTCACAGGGAGGCCTAGTGTCAATCCCCAAGTATAGGATGCTCAATACGGTGTATGTTTTCGAGAAGTGTGGTGTAAGGCTTGGAGCTAATGGCTGTTTACTGCGTGGGTATGTCGATGCGGCCCAACATGGCCATACAAAATATTGTCATCCTTGCTCTTATGTGGAGTGCAAGGTCTTACTAGAATTGGATATCTGGCTTCAAGATCTGACTAAAAAGGCTTTTATCGTTGTGCGAGCGGGTTACTTGAGCTTCACAGGATGGGTCCTATTGCGCTTTGCTGCGAGCTAGCAGTGCTGAAGCTTCCAGGGATGCATGTCCCCGCGGCCTCTGTGACACGCACCAGGAATGTGATTTAGCGTTTACGACGAGCAATCTGTTCTGTTTTGATTCTTAGCTACAGCCATTGCCCTTCAACCCCAGCCTCATCATGGAGCAAGAGAGCGTCTCATGCACAGAGGGATCGCAGACTACTAGAACCACGGGTACCAGTGCTGCTACGGCTACTGCTGCTGCTGCTACTAATACTACGACGACGACGACGACTACCACCACAAGCACCACCACAGGCACCACCACCACCGCCACCGCCGCCGCCGCCGCCGCCACCGCCACCACCACCACCACCGCCACCGCCACCGCCACCGCCACCACCACCACCACCACCACCACCACCACCCATGTGCTTGATGAAATGCTGCTGCTGGCAGTGTCCGGCTTTGGACCACCACCACCACCACCACCACCACCACCGCCACCGCCACCGCCACCGCCACGGCCACCGCCCACGACCACGACCACTACCACGACCACTACCCGTTCAACTACCACTACCACTGACTACCACTACCTGTTCTACTACAACTACCGCTACCGCTACCACTACCACGCGACCGCGACTCCGACCACGAAAACTATCACTACAACTCCCACTATGACTTCCACTGCTGCGGCTACTGCCGCTACTTCTACTTCTACTGTTACGTCTACTCCTACCCCACTCCTCCTTCTACTTCTGCCTTTGCCAGTACCAGCAGTTCTGAGGGGTTCCGCTCTTCCAGTCGGCAGCCTGGGCAGTCCTCTTGAGGTTGCACAAGTCAACCGACCAATTTTTTGTTGCGTTCGCCCGGTTCGTGCTTGGGCTAAAGGTAGCCTATTTCAATTTGGGAGACCCTCGAAAGAGCCAGGGTGTTCACCAGTTTAGCCGCCGAAAGCTTCATGAAGACCTTGACCCTAAAGCAAAAAAATACTCCATGAAATCAAGTGCACCCTAAGAGCCCTTGCCATGCATCCGAGCCACAAAAACGCCCGAATTGCGATCCTACGGCACCTAGCAGGTGTTTTTCGCCGTAGTTTTGGTAAACGGGAGTTTGCGGCCTGAGACCCTGAACCCTCAAGCCTGCGCCGAAAAGCCCAAGGCTCGACAGTTTACACTTCAGTGAATGCGGTTGATGCTTCCCCGAAACATGCAAAGCCTAGCGCCGAAGCTAAAGCTCAAGTCGCAAGCATATACGGCCATGTCATCAAGTTTCTAGTCCGCGGTATAGAGTACCGAGTATAGACTCTGAGTATCCAGTATCTCGTTTGCAGTATAGAGAGTATAGGGAGAGTAGGGGGTATGGAGAATGTAGAGAGCGTAGAGAGCTTAGAGGGTATGTAGACTACAGTGTGGTGTAGTTTAGTGTACACACACATGACATGAAAAGATGGTGCACATTTAGTTTTGGGTCCTCGTTCTCATACACTACTGTTTGGAGGGTGAGGCGCAGCAGCAGATGAGGGCTTGGAGTTTTCGGGTTGAGGGCCCAGGATGTTATACAGCTATCAAATAGTTTTCTCGACTGTTTCAGAACACCTGGCAGTAGGGTCCTCGAAGTGCAAGCCCACATGTTATCAATATTTCTCTGTTTTTAACCAAGTAATGGGGACAGGCCTGCCAAGCAAGAGGCTGAACTGCCTCGGAGGTAAGCTGTCAGATTTTCAGTCGTTTTCGTGCACTGGGTGCATTGGTTGTTGTTAGTAGTTGCTGCATGCGGCGTGTGGCTCTCTCACTAAAACCTAACATTCTAAAGCCCTAAACTCTAAGCCCTAGCACCCTCAAGCCCCAAAGCCCAATACTCTTAAACCCTAAAGCCCGAAAGCCCCGAACCCTAAACCCCAAGGCCTAAAACCCTGAACCCTCAACCCTAAGCTAAACCTCGCAATCCCTGGAGCAGCCTCTGAACCTTGCCATGCTTTGCAGATGCCCGCCTGCATCTACAATAGGCATATCCGCATCACATGGGATGCTTTTGGGGTTTAGGGTTTAGGGGTTTAGGGGTTTAGGGGTTTAGGTGTTTAGGGTCTAGGGCCAACAACGATTCAAACCTGCATCTATTCTGCTGCGTGGGGACCCCAGCGTGTCTTCAGCGGGAGACTAATGAAGCTGTCCGAACAGCTTAAAGGGACCCCTACAGAACCCTGTAGAACCCTGAAAGGGACCCTGTGTAATATCGAGGCCTTAATTACCTACACTATTTTGGGGTTCCTTATTATAATTACAGTATAATATGCCCCAAACCCTCTTTAGTATACTTATAGTATAATATGACCACCAAACCCTATTCTAATCACTAAGGCTCCTACATTAAGCTTTAACCCTCGCCGGAAGATTCTTTCAATGCATCGTCATCCATTGCCATGACAGTGACGAAGCCAACCTTGCAGTCAGTCGTAGAGGCCCTTATAGCAGCCCCTGCTGACCCCTCTAAAACGGAACCTTTGTAAAGGCCCCTAAACCCTAAACCCTAAACCCTTAACCCTAAACCCTAAACCCTAAAACCCTAAACCCCTAAACCTCTAAACCTCTAAACCCTAAACACTTTTGTTGGGTTCCCCTTTATTGACCCCTCCAGAGCTTGCTCAGGCTCGTTCCCAATCGCACCTTGCACCGGGCACTTCTCCAGGTGATAGTGCATTATAGTAACTTATAGCATAGTATAGTCTAGTATACAGTATAGTATAGTATAGTATATTATTGTATATTAAGCTATTGTATACTGTCCAAAGTCGTTGCCACAGGTATTAAAGGGGCTTTGATAAGACATGAAAGTAGGGTTTTGGGAGGACATGATGCCAGAACCATACAAGGGCTATTGGCAGTATAGGATCTGTGAGAATGACTGAAAGCAGGGTCTTAGGGATATTTTCGAAATGACATTCGTTGGCCTTGGTGGATGCGGCCTGTAGATGTTTTGGTTTTGGGTTTAGGTTTTAGGGGTTGAGGCGGGATGTATTAGGGTCTGAGGGTGTGGATTTTGGGGGTTCCACCTGTCAGCATCATATCATCATAGCAGCTGTTCGACGCTTCGGTTTGACGTGTTTGTCTTGGGATGTATCAGATCTTGCACATTGGCATAGGTAAAGGTACCCTCACTGGGGCTACAGGTAATTTTAAACGCTTCGCGTCGTCCGCCTCGGCCCGGCCGCAAACAAAGAGGGCCAAGGAACTGCTGGTGCCAATTTACTGCGGCCCACCGTCGGACAAAAACAAAAGAGAAGGGGGCGAGGAAAAACTGGACGTCGGAGGAAAGAGACGAGGCAAGAAAAACAATTAAAGTGGAACGCAGGCTCAGAAACTGGAGTTCGAAAATGGGCAGGAACTGAAAACAAACGGGCATGTACTTTGTATCGAGGACCTTAGGCTTGGAGCACATCGACGGCTGCCGCTCTCAGCCAGTGCAAGCGGAAAAGATGAAGCAACAATGGAGGGAAAGCGAGCGAACGGGTGCGGAGCGGCTGGGGGGGGGGGGTTGGGGGTCGCGAGAAAAGGCCGGTTGAGGGACCAGGGGAGCGCGGTGGGTGGGACTCCCTACACACAGCCCCAGATCCATTGCAGGAGGCGAGATTTCACCGCATAACCCTGAGCCTCATTTATGGGTCACAGAGGCGAACCCGCCCCCCAAAAAAACGAAAACAAAACAAGACAAGAAAGGAGGTGGGGCATAGAGGGAATCTGAATAGGAACCTCTGACCGCTTCGGCCGGGGCCGAGGCGAATAAATAAATAAACAAATAAATAAATAAATAAATAAATAAATATATATATATATGTATGTATGTATGTATGTATGTATGTATGTATATTTATTTATATATTTATATATTTATATATGCATAGGTCTGTCTGTCTGTCTGTCAGTCCGTCCGTCTGTCTGTCTGTCCGTAGTTAGGTGGGTAGGTAGGTAGGCAGGCAGGTAGGTAGGTATGTGTGTATGTGCGTTTATACAGATCTCGGAGGATCCAAATCGGAGGATCCAAAGACCAAGCAATCATGCACTCCCTTAGGTACCAGCCTCACTTCTGGCAGGTACAGCGCAGCAGACGACTCCACCCTGATCGAGCGGCGTTACACAAAGACTGCTTCTGTTTAGGTTGAGGGGCTTGAGGATTCCTGGGCCGAACGGCCGGGTTGAGAGTTTAGGATTTGGGGTTGGTTCGTGTTCAGAGGCTTGCCGCCCTGCATGGCAAATCCTAAACTTTGTTATTGTCCTTCCCAGGAGAGTTTGAAACTGCAGGCAGTCCCAACAACCACGCCCACAACGGATTTGGACGAGGAGTGTCAGTGATAATGATGACGAAGAAGATGATGAAATCAATAGCGACAATTAGGAACACTATGCCCGCGAGCATGAAGAGCAGCATGCAGGCGCCGACGCCGACTGTTTTTGCTAGTGGAGATGATGATGCTGATGGACCATTTCGATCAAGTTGATGACCACGATGAGAGATGATGATCAGGATTGGATTGATGATGGTGCTGGCGGTTGTGACCATGATGGTGGTAATGACGAGGCCTTGACAGCTTTCGACCTCTTAACGAACCGTAAGCACGCCCTAACCCTAAATCCCCAAACCCTAAACCCTAAATCCCTAAATCCCTAAAACCCTAAATCCCTAAATTCCTAAACCCCAAACCGAGTCTAGCACCGCACGCTCCAGGATTGCCATCCGCGCAATCAACAGCTGCGTAGCGCAGATGCTGGATGGCACGCCAGCTCAGGAGCCGAGACGTGCGGATGAAGGATAGGATATTATAGGGATAGTATGGTTTAGTATAGTCTAGTCTAGTATAGTATAGTCTAGTCTAGTATAGTCTAGTCTAGTATAGTCTAGTCTCGTATAGTATAGTGTACTATAGTCGAACCAGCAAGGGTACGTTCTTTGATTCAGGATATAGCCAGGGCCTAGGGATACAGGTTTAGGGTTCAGGGTTTAGGGGAAATCTAAGCCCTAAACCCTAAACCCTAAACCCTAAAACGTAGAAATGTGGGGTTCTAGGATGTTTTTTGGAGTTTGGGGCCTTGGCATTCAGGGCTCGCGAGTGTCGGAGTTTCGCGTTTATGGGGTTTTGGGTTCA
Organism: Symbiodinium necroappetens; assembly: GCA_905231915.1. NCBI lineage: Eukaryota > Dinophyceae > Suessiales > Symbiodiniaceae > Symbiodinium > Symbiodinium necroappetens. The sequence goes on along the minus strand of CAJNJA010016970.1, from coordinate 3,668 downwards.
AGGTTTAGGGTTTTAGGGTTTAGGGCTTAGGGCTTTGGGTTTAGGGTTTAGGGTTTAGGGCTTAGGGCTTAGGGTTTAGGGTTTAGGGTTTGGGGCTTAGGTTCAGGGTTCTTGAGTTTCGGGCCGTGACTTCAAGCACCTTAGTTCCTGTAGGACTTTAGTGCTTGATGGCGGTCAAGTTGGGGCTAGGGGCTTTAGTCCCAGAAAGTTAGGGCTCGAGGGTTTCGAGGGTATTTTGCGCCATGGTTCCTCGCAAGATTTGCCTTCACCCTCATTGCGCAGATTCCAGTCGTACACGACCTAGGGCCTTAGAACAAGGGACCTTTGTGCAGAACCTTAAACAGTAAGATCCTGATCCAAGCACTTCTGAACCCTCTACCCCCTAAGCCCTAAACCCTCAACCCTAAACCCTAAAGCCTCAGAGACCTCCAGGAGAGGGGGGCCAACAAACTCGCCCTTGCGGTGGACATGAGCTTTCCAGCTGCAACGGCCCGGAACCCAAGGGCTCGGAGGGAGAATTCTGGGTTTAGGGTTTTCGGGGTTTGGGTTTGGGGGTTTGAATACTTAATTAGTGATACTGCCCTTTCCTAGTCCCTCTACACCTATACTCATACTGCAAATAGCCCGAAACCCCAATACAACTGTTTAAGGCTATGTCTAGGGAACTTGTCGGGGCTTAGAAGGTTCGAGGGGTATGTTTATAGTAAAGGGTTCCTTGGGTCTTAAAGGATTCTCCGGGGCTGATAATCGAAGCCAGTACTTGTAGCAGCAAGCTGCGTGTCAGCTTCCGGGTTTCGAGCCCATTCGCGCTTGCGCGCAGTGGATCTTCAGGTCCACCCCGGCCCCTTTGAAACTTTCGTAAACCCTAAACCCTAAAACCCTAAACCCTAAACCCTAAAAACCCTAAACGCTAAAGCCCTCAACCCTAAACCCTAAACCCCTTTCTTGGGACATCGGGTCTTCGGGTTTAGGACCCTTTACGCCTGCCACGCTGGCAGATGCTTTGGAGTGGAGCCCCAGGGCTCGGGGTTCTCGTTGATAAGTAGGGTACCTTACTAGGTCCCTGAGTAGTACCCTTTTGCCCTTTCTATTTTGGGGCCCCCTGACTAAACCCTACTAGTAGGAAAAAGGGTGCCCTTATCATAAAGGGGCTACTCAGGAACCAAGCTTATTTTGGGGTCCTTATAATAAGGATCCCACTATTTAGGGTGCTATATTGGGGTCCCCTATTTTTGGGTTTAGGGTTTAAGTATTAAGGTTTAAGAGTTACCTAGAGTCTCCATTGTAGTTCCTTTTTGGGGTTACCTTTTGGGGTCCTTAATATAGAATTGGTTAAACCAAAAAAAGGAGCTACAATGGAGACTATAGTTGTTATTCATCCTAATGATCACAATAGTTCAGAAGTAATCATAGTGTTCTGTACTAGTAATCACAACAGTAATCATAGTGATATGTACAAATGATCACAATAGTAATCATAATGATATGTACTAATAATGAAGTATGATTGTTGCTATGCTCATAGAGGGGCACGGGGCTTTGGTGGTATATTTGGTATAATTGCTGTACCAATGGGACACCACCGATTCAGAGCCCATCGCTCCTCCCCATCATCAAGGAAGGAGTATTCCTCCAGCTGCTCTCTTCGGGTTCTGAAACAAGGGGCTCGACGGTGGTCCCACGCACCCAGCGGAAGGACTCATCAATTGTCTCACTGAGCCGCAGACCGCTCTCATAGAAAACCTGCTTTCTTGTTCCCCCTGACTCTACCCTAACCCTAAACCCCTACGCCCGAAACCCTAAACCCCTAAACCCTAAACCCCTAAACCCCTAAACCCTAAAACCCTAAACCCTAACCCCTAAACCCCTAAACCTTAAGACTCGACCGTACCACAAAACGTAGCGTTTTTTGACGGAGTTCCGCCAGAGCTGGAGGTCGGGACACCCTCCTTCCTGCCTTCGCGGGAGCGCCCAGATGGGGATTACAAGCCCTAAGGAACCCTAAACCCTAAACCTTTAGGGTTTGTAATCCTACAGGGGTTTAGGATTAGGGTTTAGGGTTTAGGGGCCTTTGGGGCTGGGGTTGTTCCTGGAAAACCCACAGCAAGCCCTTCCGGCCCCCGGCTCCTCGTCAGCCCATGTTTGTGTAGTTTTCTATATACATCTACATATCTATGTATCTATCTATATATGCACATAAACATATAAACATATATATACATATATATATATATATGCAAAAATACATAAATAAATAAATATATATATACATACATACATACATACATACATACATACATACATACATACATACATATGCATGTATGTATGTATATAATCATATACATCATATATGTACAGCTGTACTGTACGTACATACATATATATATATATATATGCGTGTGTGTGTGTCGGTGTGTCGGTGTGTGCGGCTTTCTGCTGGAGGTCAACTTGGGTGGTTTTGCTCAGAGCGCCGGGATTCGGAACTCCCCCAAGGCGTAGACTTGAAGGTTTGGGGGGGTGGCGGGCTTTTGGGGGGTTTAGGGGCTTTGGGGTTGAGGGTTTAGGGGGTTTGGGGGGTTTGGAGTTGAGGGTTCAGGGTTTCGGGGTTTGGGGGTTCAGGGGCTTTGGGGTTCAGCGAGTGTTGCTTTGTCGTATTCATTGTTGTTGCTGGTCTCGCAATACTTCTGCTCCCTTCTTACCGATGACACGCCTCGAGCACAAACCCTTTTCTCTCGACCCTAACCTTGACCGTACCAGACACCTCCCCTCCAAGCAAAGCACAAGCAGCGCACACGCGCGCGCACACACACACACACACGCACACACACACACACACGCGCGCGCACGCAGGGAAATTGAACCATAAACCCTCAAACCCAAACGCTTAACTGGTTTTGAAGGCTGGAAGACATGATGCAGTCCTTTGAGCGCCTGGACTTCGAAGGGGAGCTCTTCGACATGTGGATCCTGGAGGTGTGGAATTCGCATCAATATTCTGTGTATGATGTCGTCACTATCGTCTTTACTAACACGGCATTTCCCAACAACATCATCATCATCATCATTGTTCTTGTTGGAACTATAAATAAGTGTATACATACATACATACATACCTACATACATACATACATACATACATACATACATATATATATACACATAGATTGTGTATACACATAAAAATATTTGTATCTACCTGTATATGTACACATACATATGTACATACATACACCCATGCATGCGTACATTGCATTACACCACATTACATTACATTACATAACACTACATTTCATTACATTACATCACATTACATTACACTGCATCACATTACATCACATTACATCACATTACATCACATTACATCACATTGCATCACATTACATCACATTACATTGACATACATTGCATACATTACATACATCACATACATTACACTACATTACACTACATTACACTCATTACACTACATTACATACATTACATTCATTACATACATTACATACATTACATACATTACATACATTACATACATTACATACATTACATACATGACATACATTGCATACATTACACTACATTACACTACATTACATACATTACATACATTACATACATTACATACATTGCATACATTGCATGCATTGCATACATTACATACATTACAT